>CM076571.1:809759989-809977484 GCA_034641835.2 Pinus albicaulis
ACAATGTGCTCGATGTCGTTGAAAGCATAATCCATTTCTCTCTAAAAAGTTTCCCCAACGTTCTTTAAACCAAACGGGAGTTTCCGATATACGAATGTGCTCTAGGAACAGAGGAATGTTGCCCTATGTTGGTCATCTGGGCGGATATTGATTTGATTTAGCTGGAAAATCCATCCATGAACAAAAATATTTCACATCTAGCACAATCGTGAATAATTTGGTCGATAAAGGGAGTAGGATAGTTTTCTTTTGGACAAGCTTGATTAACATCCCAATAATTAACGCAAACTTTAATGGTTCCTTGTTTTTTCATAACAGGAACGATATTGGAAACCCACTCAGTTAGCGGAACAGGGTAAATAAAACTAGCACGCAAAAGTTTTTCAACTTCTACTTTGATGGCAACGACTTTCTTCGAATGAACAAGACGAAGCCATTGATGCACCGATTTGACATCAGGATACATATTAATAGTGTGTTCAACTATACTAGTATCTATGCCTGAAATTTCCTCATAAGACCAAGTGAATATGTCACTAAATTCATGAAAAATAAAGCGATATGAATCAAGTTCTGATGGAGAACAAGATATACCGACATGAATATTTTAGACAATGCCAGGTTTAGTCGAAATATCGATAGAAATCGTTTCTTCAATATTTGATAAATTTTTCTCAGATTCAATTGCATTAATCGAAAAGGAATTCGAAAAGAAATTTTGAATGGATGGGTGATATAGTTCACTGAGATTATTTTCTTCATAATCTGGAAGATGGGAATGATGATGATAATCTTCCCATGGTTCTCCTTCTGCCATCATTCCTTCCAAAATATTTTCATCTGTCAAAAATTTTGAGGAAAATGGATCAGATGGAGTACCAAAATCTAATGAATGATCAACCCAAACACTCGGCGACGTTGATTTCGGATTTTCCGCCCAAGCCAAATATATTGATTTCTATTGAAGCTCAATGGGGTTGAGCGGTAAAACATCATCCAATGTAGAAATATCAGAATCATCCATACTCTTCCTTAAGCCAGATAGAGTGGAAGAGATCATGTAGCAGGCCTTTATTCTTGCGATTTATGCTGACGTCGCGGGCGGCGGTAATGCAAAGGTTCCCATAAGAGTGGAATCCTTTAGGAGTCCTACATCGATGTTCTGGATTTCTAGTTGGGGTAAGTGAATATATAGAACGCTTCCAGTTACCTGCGAAGCGGAGGCAAAAAAGGATAATTGATTAATGACTGTAATAGTACCTTTATGAGGAAAGGCAACCATTCTAAAATATGTAGAAACAATGGCATTCATCGCATATACCCATGGTCTTCCAAGTAAAATATTATAGTCAAGGGGTCCATCAACAACCTCAAAATCAATACTTACTGTTTTGCCTCCTAATTCAACTTGCAGGTTATTAATAATACCACAAGGTTTATATGTTCTTCCATCAAAAGCCTTCAACGTCGTTGATGATTGCGATAATCGCGGCAAGCCAAGTGACTTCCAATAGTTTAGAGACATAATGCAGGTAGATGCTCCCTCATTAATAATAGTACTATGAATAAGGTGATTGAGAAAATTTACTTGGATGGAGAATGCCAATTCTGCTGGTAGCTGTGGCACATAGCCCGTATGATTAAAGACGACAAGATTAGAATCAGTTGGATCAATTCCACCAATGGCTGACAATAAAGCCTGCTTCTGGGAGGGACAATTTTGTTATACCTCAAGTGTAGACATAGCTGAAGGGGATTGAGCCAAATCTTCAACTGTATTATAATTTTGTGTAGTTCTTGCTGGAGGATTATATGTCAATTTATGAATTACTCCCTTTGGTGGTTTAATCGTCAATTCAGGAATAATAGGAGGTGGTACCAATTCATTAGATGGATTCGTTGTCGAGGTAGTAGGTTGATCAGTGGCCGGACTACCATATTATTTATTCCGCGTCGACACCAAAATATCTTGTGAAGGTTTTGCAGTGGATAACATTAACACTTGGGAACTAGGAGCTGGATCCGCAGCAAACAAATTTGTGTCTGGATTCAGAAATGGGTCTGTCAACACAGCTGATGCATTAGAAGTCTTGATTTATTTTTGAGACTTAAGCATAGTGAGGACAATCCCTAACAAAATGTTCCTCATTACAGATTATGCATGGATAACGAGGTTTCCGTGGTCCTGACGGTTGATCAAATGATCGTTCCTGCGGGTTAGAAGTTTGCTTTTTCTTTGATTTCCCATTTTTCTTACTTCCTAGTTGCTTATCACTCTTGCCTTTTTCAAATGAGACAATGTTGATTTCAGAAGTAGGAGCAGGATCAGATGCAGTAGTGTTGTGTATTTACAGTGCCTATCAAGCCGTATATGGCATGAGAGTCCTTTATTTGAGGAGGAACATTGAAATTAGATCGCAGCGCATTTGTTATTTTCTCATAGAGCGTGCCAAACTGAGTATAAATCAAGTCTAAATACTAGGCACCAGCGATGACTTTCTCTTCTGTGACAATGCCACCTTTAGCCACATCCTCTTTTATAGATGGTAACAGGGATTTGATGAACCATTCAACAAGAAGCTGATCGGGAAAAAATGTCTTAACCATTCATCGACGGTGACGCCACTCATGAATATGATCTGAAATGTGAGTAGCATTACTTTGTTTGAAGTTGGTCAAGAGTTCCGTTCCAGTTTCGTATCTAATCGATAACTAGAAATGGGTCAAAAATACAGTAGGCAAAGTAGTAAAATTTTCAAATGAAGCTCTACATAATTCAATGTACCATTTAGCTGTCGGGCCTGTGAGCGTTCACTGAAAAATACGTAATTGAATAGAATCATCATTTAGAGAATTTGATGAACCCCATAAATGATAAGTCATAACAGTAGTTGATGGGTCTTCTCCAGGGTTTCCATTGAATTTAGGAATGTCGGAGGGTAATTTATGTGGTACCACCGGCCACCAAGGAGCATAATTGATAGGATCATTGGTTAATCGGTTTAAATCTGGTAATTCCAAAGTTGCAACAAAAGGAAACAGTCTATTAAGGTCAGGTTGAGCATGGCCAGGATAAGATGGAATTTCTTGGGAAATAGGTCTTTGAGCACCAGCATATGGGATTCGATGTTGGTAACCCAGATATGGGTTTTTTTGCATGGCAAACGCTTGAGAATTCTGTTGACCAAAACCTGGATATGGTACTTGTTGATATGAAGTTTGAGGAATTTGCGCCTGTGGCTGCCAAGGATTCTGTCCACCAATGTTATAACCCAAATTAGTATAAGTTGGATTCAATTGATATGTATAACCAGATTGTGTTTGTGACATCCCATAAAATGGTGGACCAACTTGTGAATAAATGATCCCTGATACAGGTTGTTGTAGATTAACCAAAGGATTTTGATATTGAGTTGAAGAACTTTCCTGATAAGGTTGACGTACAATATTTTGATTCTGTAACAGGGGTATAGATGTATTAACAAGTGGTATTGAAGTGGGTGTAACAGGTTGATTTGGTCCATATGATTGGACAACCGTTTGTGGTTGGATAGGCAGAGTGGGCTGCCATTGACAAACATTCATGTCAACATTAGTTTGACCAAAATGTGACTGAGTACTGTCACATTGGGTGACCATAGGTTTCCCCCCAGCATAAGGAGGATAATAAGACGGAAAATATTTCTCTCCAAATGCTAGGAGTCCAGTTGACATGGTACTTAAAGGAATTGACCCATAAGGACCGGCTTGATATTGCCCAGATGATGGATGTAATGATTCAAGACGTTCAGTACTAACTATAGGACTACCAGAGAAAGTGCCAGATAGTGATTTGTAACCTGTTGGGACCGAAGAGCCACTGTGCAAATATGACTCTGGTGAGGTTGTGAACATCGATGGAGTAGCGAGGGTAGGAGCTAATGTAATTGGAATAGCAAACCCAACTGAAGATGTTGGTTCAGACATAGTTTTATGACAAAATTTATACTCTCTAAAATCAACAGGAGATTGAATGGCAATGGGATCAACAAAAGCAGATGGAAATGATTGAGGAAAAGACTAGTACAGGTAAAGGTCTCCCACAAAGTGGGTTTGACTTAAAGGTGTATCAGGTTGTGGGATTTCTTCAATCGCGATTAAACCAGGAGGAAGAACTTCACCATCAGGCCCAAAATATATTTCAGACGGTTGACTGTGTGATATAGGAGTTTCAACGGCTACAGATATTTGTGGAGTGACCAAGTTAGGAAAAAATTCCGGTTGTTCAGGATTCAGATTTTTTGGCAAAGAAGAGACAGGACCTGGATCAATTTGTGATTGAACAACTTCGGGTCCAGGAGGTATGGTCTCAAAAATTAAATGGATCGTGACCACAGGTAGCTATGAAGACTCCGTTTCGACAACAGTAAATGAAACGGGATGTGTGGAAACAATTTGAGCTAACTCTGGTTTAAATGATGATGTTTTGCCAGAGGTACGAATTGTACTTGATTCGGCAGATCGTGATCGCCTTCACCTACTAGAAGTAACTTTCGGTGGTAAAGGTGGTTTTAAAGATAATCTACACGAACGATGGGGGGTAGGATTGTGTTCTTCCATGATTACTGATTTATTTTATCCAAAAAGAAATAAACAAAAAGAGGGTAATGCTAGGCAAAATGGTTTACCAAGAAACTGTGAACTGCAGAATACCTCCTGGCGAACCAAGAAGTATGGGCAGGTAATATCCCCAAATGATGTGTTCGGTGTATCAAAATTTCAAGGTGGCCAACTCGGTTCACTATGGATGGATAGCACCTAAAATTTTTCCTCCCAAATATACCCAAAGGTACGTGGAGGCCCAAGTCCATATTAATGATGTCTGATGCAAAACCGCATAGTGAGAGCACCCCTTTATACTTATCGTACTGTAACACCACCCGATATACCCGAAAGTACATGGACGAGCTACGATATACTTACGTAGGTGGAGTGAGATATCACACTCGGAATGTATCACAGACAAGTTAACGATAACTGCTATGTTTTACGACGCCGGAACACGTCTCTAGTCTATACCTCTAAATTTTATCGTTAATGTTCCAATGCATTGTTAAGTAAATTGAGATTTATTTTATGTTGATCTTGCTTAACAGGTTTCCTTTCAGCTTCACCACAATGATGTATATAAAATTCCTAAAATGAAAGCTAAGAATGATAAACAAACTTTCAATTTAAGCTTTTTCAATGAAGGACCTAGCTACTAAGGGAAGAGAGCAAATAATTTGAGAGAAAACAAATCAATGAACAAAACAAATCAATGAATCTCAAACTAAATGCATATTTCCTAATGTTCCTTTTGCAAAAAACACACAATCCTACATGCAAATGCAAGTTTTTATTTTCAGTTTCTTTAATGTTATAAATGCAGAAAAGAAACTAGGTGCACTAGATCAATAATCGAAATTATTTTTACTTTCGAGAAATGAAGAATACAAACAACAATTTCTCTTTTGAAGGAAAAATGAGGATTTCAACAATAATTTCTCCTATCAAGAAAATGAAGATTTTACGACAATTTCCTATATAGAAAGCAAATGATTCTTAATGCGACCATAAAAAGTACTTTGAAATCAACTTGTCAATGATAATAAAAAACTTTTTTAAAACAAAATTGAACAAATTTTCAGTCAAAGGAGAAGAAATATATAGAGTTACTGGTCAATAGACTATCAAACTTTTCAGAACAAATCAGAAAACAGAACTGAAGCAAAGTACAAATCAGATTCAAGGGGGTTTGGTCCTTTTAGGAGCCAACATGGTTTCCAAGGGGAGACAGTGCTCTACAACGCAGGCTGAGAAGGGAGACAGTGCTCTGCAAAGCACTGTGCCCTGACCAAGGGTGCGTTGAGTGCAGTAAACAAAGAAAAATCTACTGTTTGGCTCACTAAATTTTCAAATTAAGATCTGAAAAAGTATAATATTGACGTGAAACAGCTACTGGGTGGATTTAGAGAGCATATCAGAGACTAAAAAACCTAGAAACAAGAGAAGTTCTCCCCAATGGAGTCGCCAGTTTCTTGGGCCAGAATTGTAATCTATGGATAAACTATGCTTCCCTAGATCAGTGTCTAGTCTAGAACAATAGGTGAAATACTATACTACCCTTTTTCCTAACTCAGAACAGATACACAGAGAGGATTGGATGCTTACTTGTTTCAGCCATTTCCAAATGGCTCCTTTCTATCGCTTCTACTACAGCTTCAAATTCAAGCGGTTTCAAATAGCTGAATGCTTCCTGCAAGAAAGAACACTGAAACAACAGAAGATGCAATAATATAGATATTTATTCAAGCTAGTTAGCTAAATCAGTTAAGCATAAACTACATTCATCAACTAAGATCTTGAAATATGGAAAATCAAAGTAAACATGGATGCATGTAGGGAAAAACAAGAAGTACTCTTTATTGATGATAGAAGGAGAGGTTACAACCTACTGACTGATTTGAAGTGACCTTCTAGCAAAGTTCCCAAGTCTCATCACAGCATAAGTCTCTCCAGCAGCAGCTCCACAAATCAAACTCTCTATTGAAAATTCTCCAGCATTTCCCTACTCAAATTCTTCCTCCCAAACACTTAGATTTGTGTTCAATTTATAGATGAACTGTAGGTAGTTTTGTAATCAATAAAATTTCAAAAATAGGTAATACATGTTTCCATTCATGTAGATGTCAAATGGACACTTGGATCTGAAGCTTGACACATGTGAACCCTTCTAGAAGACACTGGCCAAGTGGAGATTCCGGAACAATGAGAATTTCGCTCCCAATGTGACCAACGCACCTTTGAATGTCGAGAAGTGCTTTGCAGAGCAGCCTTGAATGGGGCTACCTGCATATGCAACTCACTTAGGCCCCTTAGAGCCTGCGTTGGTGAGCTCCCACATGTTTAATAATAAGCTTCAAACCATGGAAAATCCTTGCTTGATGAAAGTCTTGTTTGATTCATGTTGTTTCCTGTCTTAGGGCATATAGCAATTGAGATGATAGGGAATGATAGACCCTTGATCATCGAGCCTGGAGATGATGCCCAATTAACCAGTTCATTAGGAATGGTGCCCAAATTGACCTATGTCAGAGGAAATAAAAGTGATGACAAGTCAAAGAAAGAACACAGAGGAAATCATGATCCACCATCCCCATATTCATCCTATTCCTCTACATCATCATCCTCAACTTCGGTGAATCAATCTCACAATTCTAAAACCATTGGTAAAATTCTATTTTTAAAGCTTGATGTCAAATTAGAGTTTTCTATGTTGAACGGTGAAGTCAATGTAGAGAAACTTGACAATTGGATCAGACAGTCGGAAGTTTACTTGAGGATACAAAACCTTCAGGATAGTGACAGCAAGGTACAATTAGCCTCGTTGAGAATGGATGGAGCAGCATTGGTATGGTGGGAAGCCAAGAGCAAGGATGAAATTGAAAAACATGGTAAGATCACTTTATCATGGGCTGAATTTATTACTACAATTAAAAAGAAATTTTATCCCTTATCATATTTAATAAGCAGTATTGAATCAAGAGATTTACATGAACTTAAGGGACAAATACAAGAATACACCCAAGAGTTTAGAAAGAGCACTCTTATTAGGTAGACTTTACAAAGTGAAGATACTTCGCTGAAATATATAGGTGGATTGCATAGCTACCTTAGACATACTATCCTTATGTTCAATCCTACTAGACTAGACGAAGTTTGTGTACAAGCTATGCATTTATAGGCTAGTGGGAAAAAGACTTTTGATGAGGGTAGAAACAAGCCTTTTAAGGGGAAAAACAAAGATAAAACCTCTAAGTGAAAAGGAAAAAAGAATGCATATGTCAAACAGGAGGGTGAGAAAGTGATATGTAAACACTGATCAAGATAAGTCCATGAAGAGAAAAATGTTGGAAACTACACCCTGAAAAAAGAACTCAGTTTAACCAAAAACAAAGGAAAGAAGAAAACTACAGCTACTACAACTACACCACAAGACTTAGGTGATGATTTAGGTGAAGAAACAAAAATTGCAGCCATGGGTTTGAAGAGTATGAAGGGAAAGGAAACTAAAACTAAGCCAAGCACTGGTACTTCAAACTGTCATGTACAAGCTCCAAATGAGGAAGAAAGAATTGAATTGTTCCATGTGAGGGTAGTCTCAAAGCATACAAAAATTAACACACTGTTTGACAGTGGGTCACAAGCAAATATCATATCAGAAGACTTGGTCAAACAACTTAAACTTGAGACCATTCCTTCACATCTAAGTTTAACCATTTAAAGATATGCAAGATAAACTAAAGTTCAAGAGGGTGCGCATATTATTTATCATGTTCTCATCAGACTTATTATACAAGAATCCGATGAAAAATTATTGATATATCAGGAATTTTTTTCGGAAGTCCTTAATTATTTGACAAGAAAGCGATCTTCCATCACCATGAAAATAAGTATCATCTCTTTAAACATGGCAAGGAGTTCTTTGTCAGAGCACATCTGAAGAAGGAAAATATAGTGATGGTAAATGCAGGACAGGTAAAAAGGCTAGTGAATTCTAGTAAGAGTTTGTACTTCTTATGGTTAAGCCCAAGGTTGATGTGAACCATGAGTCATTTGAAAATTGTGATTCCAAGCTTAAATCAGATTTATATGATGTAGTTGATGCACATCATGAGATGTTTCAAGAACCAATAGGTTTACCTCCTAAGAGGGAGATTCAGCATGAGATCCAGTTACATCAAGATTATCCTCTTCCTAACATAGGCATGTATCGCATGTCTATCATGGACAATGCTGAAATCAAGAGGAAAATTAAAGACTTGTTGGACAAAGTATTCATAACACCAAGCACTTCGCCATGTGGGTCAACGATAGTGTTGATTCCAAAAAAGATGGAACTTGGCGCATGTGTGTGGACTTCAGGGCATTGAACAAGATATCGGAAAAGAATCGTTACCCACTCCCAAGGATAGATGATTTGTTAGATCAGATGAAAGATGCTAAATATTTCATTAAGTTAGACTTATGTAGTGGTTATAATCAAGTTAGAATTGCAGAAAGTGACATTTGGAAGACAACATTTAAAACCAAATAGGGACACTTTGAGTGGCTTGCTATGTCATTTGGTTTATGCAATGCACCTGCAACTTTCATGCAGGTAATGGATGATGTCTTACATCCTTTTCTTGATGATTTTTTTATTGTTTACTTAGATGAAATCTTAATTTTCAACAAGACTAGAGAAGAGCATGTCATGCATGTTAAGAAAGTACTTGATATTTTGAAGAAAAATCACTTATTTCTTAAAATGTCAAAGTGTGAATTTGGGAAGACTTGTTTGGTTTATTTGGGACACATAGTAGGAGGAGGTGCTTTGAGAATTGATCATTCTAAGGTAGAATCCATTGTGAATTGGCCTACTCCCAAATCCATTACAGAGGTAAGAATTTTTTTGGGTGCAGCTCAGTATTGGAGGAAATTTATTTCTAACTTCTCTGCCATAGCAGCTCCTATCCATGTAGTGGCAAGTGTGAAGCGTGCTTTCCAATGGGGAGGAAAGAAACATAAAGCTTTCAAGTCTTTGAAAGAGAAGATAAGTTTAGCTCCATTCCTTGCATTACCGGACTTGAGACAGCCATTCGAGATTCAGACTGATGCTAGTGATTACACCATGGGTGCAGTTATCCTACAACATGGTAAGCCTATCACATTTCATTATGAGACATTTAATGGTGTTGTTGTGAATTATCCTACATATTATAAGGAGTTGTATGCGTTGGTACAAAGCGTGAAAAAGTGGAAACACTATTTTATGGCCAAAGAAACAGTTGTTCATATTGACCATCAGCCTTTATAGTACTTGTAGTCACAAAGTAAATTACAGCAGTCACGCCATTTCATATGGATGGGTTTCCTACAACAATTTCACTTGGTAATAAGGTACAGAAAGTTATTTTCAATAAAGTTGGTGATTTTCTTTCAAGGCCTATTATTAGTGCTACTACTTTACTTAAGAATGATTCTATTATACATGAGAGCTACATGGAACAATATGCATCAGATGTTGATTTAAGGATGTGTATGCTAACTTGAGTGAAGGGAATCATGTTGAGGAGAATGATTATCATTTGCATAATAATTTGCTGTTTCATATGGGCAAGTTATGTATACCACAGGGGGAGAGACTAAGCATCATGAGAGAAGCTCATTCTTCTCTTATTGCTGGACATTTCGGGGTAAGCAAAACAATGGCACATTTACAGAGGTATTGTTATTGGCCTCGCATGGTAGATAATGTTTCACGTTTCGTTAGAGGTTGTTCATTATGTGCTACAAGCAAGCCTAGCAATAGGAAGCTTGGTTTATATACACCATTTCCGGTACCCTCTAGACCATGGGAAAGTGTTTCTATGGATTTTGTTTGAGGTCTACCATTATCTAGAAAGCAACATGATTATCTTTATGTAGTAGTTGATAGATTTAGCAAGTTGTGTATTCTTATGCCATGTAAGAAATCTATAACTGCTGAACAAACTATTGATTTATATTTTCAACATGTATGGGTTCATTATGGCTTGCCTACTTCTATTGTTAGTGACAGGGATTCCAGATTTGTTGGGAATTTTTGGTCTAATTTGTGGAAGATGATGGACACCAAGTTGAAGAAGAGTATTGCTTTCCATCCTCAAACAGATGGCCAAACAGAGGTAGTGAACAGAACCATTGTACATATTTTATGAGGTTATTGTAGCAAGCATCCCAAGCTTTGGGATGAGCACTTGCATTATATTCAGCATGCTTACAACCGAGCCAAGCACTCTTCTACAAATACTTCACCTTTTGAAGCTTGCTTTGGGTATTTTCCTAAGTCACCTTTAGATTTCATTCTTAAGAATGATGTTGCCATTGATGGGAATAGTGAAATTGACAAAGCTCACATGTTCATTGAAATAATTCAGCTCATACATCAGCAGGTTCAAGAATAGCTTGAAAAACATCAAGGCAAGTACAAGGAGAGGCATGACAAACACAGAGTTAATCATAGGTTTCAAGAAGGAGATGAGGTATGGCTGCATATTAGTAAGGAAAGAATTCAAGGAGAAGGTAAAAAGCTTAAGCCTATTCATTATGGTCCATTCAAGATCCTTAGAAAAGTTGGAAATAATGCTTTTCAATTAGATTTTCCTTCATATATGCAAATGTATTCTGTTGTGAATGTGGAAAATTTACGTTTGTATGAACCTCCTTTAATTTCTGATTATGAAAGTGACATTCAGCTGTCATCCATAGAGGATTTCTTGCCATAATTTTTGGATGAGCTGAAAGAGGAAGCTATCCTTGACAGAAGGACACGCACTTCGAGGAGGGGAAATTTTGATTATGTTTAGGTTGGTCTAAAAGGCAGAAAAATGAGTAAGGCAAAATGGATGGAGGTGGAAAAGGTGAGGGATATGTACCCTAATATTCTTAATAGGTAATTGAAGGATTTTGGGGTCCAAAAGCTTCCCAATGGGGAGGTGTGATCAGGTGATCATGTCCAAGTGGAAAAAAATGTTTAAAAATGGAACTACTCATAATTCGTTGCAACATGAATGACCAGAAAGGTCTCGTCGCAACGATTCTGGCGTCATGAATGACACTCAAATCCGATGTTGTATGTCAAAGTTACTGAAGTTTGAAATTGGCGAATGACCTTCAAAACAGGACTTTTGAACAAATTTTTTTTTCATTTTTCAAAAAATTAGATGGCAATTTTTATTTTATTTTATAAGGTTTTGAGGGCCTATTACAGGGTGACACGTGGCTTTCTCGGAGGATGCCACGTGGCCCCAGGCCTATGGTTCAAAGGCATGATAAAAATGAATTTTTTGGGCTAACCCGACCTGACCTGAACGGAGTCGGGTCACTCTAAACGTGTTTGGGCCTTCAAAAGGCAGGAAACAACTGAACGCATTCGAGTCGGGTGTGTCATTGCGTGCACGACTAGTTGGGTCGTTTGTTTCAAATGGCGGAGTTTTAAAAAGATAAGCCCTCTGGGCTTGAAACTGCAGGTTTCGCGACCAGGTGCCAGGACCAAGGGCTAAGCCCTGTTGAACCAACAGAAAAAGTGATAAGCACTCGGATGTTAGCCCCTCACCACAGGACCTCTTCCCATGACCATGGGAGGGGGCTAAACCTTTATGCGCCAGCGGAAACCGTCCGTTTATTTTGGCATGTGAACACGTTTGTTCAAACTAACAGTTACGTTTAATGCAACCCCTAAATTGGTGGAGCGATTCTGCCGTTCTGACCTATCCGACTATTCTGTTGGGACTAACTAGAGTTCCTCCAGTTTTGGAGAAGATATTTTAGTGCCACTAGCAAAATCTTGTTTGGGTCATAACTTTCTCAATTTTCGACCAAACAAGAAAAAATTATAGTCAATTTTGGCTATTCTGAGCATTCTGGAGTGTTTAGGATAGGTTGTAGAGTGAATAGAGGTGTTATTCAACCATTTTTTCTTCATGGAAGTTTGGAGAGCCGTTAGGGCCATCAGGGAAATGGAGCTGTATTGGGTTGTACTTCACTGTTTGAGGTGAAACAAAAGCCATTTTTAGCTTATTTCTGTCTTCTAAATTCAATTTCACAGCTGGTTTTTCCTGTTTAGACATATTTCTCATTGTATAACCAATTTGATCAACTTAATAGAGAAAGGACATGCCCATTGGGAGCCTTGGACCCGAAAGATGTAGCCCAGGAGGGGTGAATTTCCTCATCATGTTGTTGTGTAATGTTATGGTGAAGTTTCCAGATTTAGAGGCAGAATCTAGGGAAAACTTTAATGAGGCCAATCTTGGTCAATATTTGACCATTTTTACTCAATAATAGTCATTCTTAGCAAATTGGTATGCTATGAATCCATTGGAATTACTTGCAGAGGCAATGGACCCCATCAGGTGTTTTTGGTCACTTGAATAATTTTGAAGCCTAGGGCCACCAAGAGGGAAGGCCATGCCCAGATCAGCTGATGGCCAATTTCAATGAATTAATAGTCAATTTTTTATGTATTTGATGCTATGAATACAATGGTATAGTTTATAGATGTGTTGGAGCACATATGAACATTTTTTTGTCACTTCGGAGATTAAACAAGCCCATGGCCTCTAATATTGGAGGTTAAGCCTAGAGGAGTTTTGAATCAAATTCTGAGATTGGATAGTCATTTTTGGGGTATTTGAGTGCTATGAAGCCAATGAAATAGTCATAAAATCCATTGGAGTGATAGGGTGATTTTAATCAGACGTTTTACTCATAATACCAAGAGGGCCTAGCTAGTTGAAGTAGGTCCATGGAGATGTAGCCCAGGAGGGGTGAACTCCATCATCATCCATTGTGTTATGTGATTTCTGTGAGTTATATTTATTTATTTCAGTTTTTGTATATGGGTTTTTAATTTTTAATTACCTCATAATTTTCTCATAAAATACACGTGAAAATACACACATTAACTCCTTCACAATTTGTTATAATGAGACGATCCTTAAAAAAAAAATTAATACTGGTGAGGGAGCTTGCATAGCAATAGGAAGTTTTCCCATATTCAGATCAATTTGGTATCAAAGAAAATTTTTAGTTCATTTTATCCAAGGTTAGCTAATTCTTCTATAGCTATTGGTTGTTAAATTTGTGCAAGGTGAATTTAACATTTTGTCAAGTTTATGTGTGAAGGAGAAGGTCAAGATTGAGACTTCAGATTCTTAAATCATAAAAAAGAAGATTTGTATGCATTGCATGTGTAATGGTAGCTTCATTAAGTGATTATTCTAATCAATCTTCCTTAACAAAACTCTTTGATAAAGAGATGTTGTGGAAACCCTACATCATGATTGATAGGATGCAAGAGAAGTATGAAGATAAGAGGGAGAGTGTTAAGCTTCAAGAGAAGTTGATTTCCACAATGGAGGAGAAGAAAGAGCTTCTTGAAAAGACACATGAGATGGAGACTCAAATCCATATTGCAAATGAGAACATAGCAAAGATGCATGAGATGGAGACTCAACTCCATATTGCCAAGGAAGCCTTAAACAAGTATGTGCTTGAAAAAGAGGTATGAAATTTAAGTTTATCTTCAATTTCTTGTCAAAATGAATGTGTAGGTTATTTTGAAAAAAAAACTAGAGGAATAGGGTCCAAATTATTGATGAAGATGGGCTATGAAGGTAAAGGATTGGAAAAACATGCACAAGGCATAGTTGAGCCAATTTTTGTTGAGGAAAGGCCTAAGTATTTGGGTCTTGGTTATGGACAACATGATGGAGAAAGCTCTAAAGCCAAGGAGGCACATGAAGGTGTTCCAATAAGGAATTTGATTTCATGTTCATCACCTCAGGCTTGTGAAGATCGTGTTAATGAGTAATGAAAAAGTTTTACACTCACTTTTCAAGAAGGTGCTCATAAGCATGTAGCTAATGAGAATGGAGAACAAGAGGATGTTGAAAGCTCTAAAGAAATTGAATGCATTGTTGGCATTCCAAAGAGAGCTACTACCTCCTAAAATTCATCTCCTCAAGAAGGTGATAAAGGTGAATGTTCAAGGTATAAATATTCTTTTAATCAAGTTTCTTTTGATTATGATAAACATGGAAAATCCTCACATAAGATTTGGAGAAAAGTTGCATGTTCCTTTTTTGGTTTGAATAACCATAATGTTTCAATATGTTGGAAGAAGATAGTCATGCACAAGAAACTTTTGAAGCAAATGAGGCATAAATTCAAAGACAAGGCAAACCATGCTAAAAAGAAGAGGTAATTGTTTTGCACTCATTGCCATAAGCAAGGTCATATTGTAGAAAAGTGTTGGAATTTGTATCCATCAAGTCATCCACGACATTTGAAGAAGGTGGAGAAAGAGAATGGAAAGAATGGAAAAGAAGATTCCATAATTTATGTGGGTCAAGATGATTCACATGATGATGATGTGCAGTTGAAGGAAGCGCCATTGAAATGGTTGGGTAAGAGATGGTTAGATTTCTTATCCAATTAAGGCTTTGCATGCCTTTTGATGTTGATGCATTCTTTTCCAATTGAATGCATGTTTCATGATTATGCCGAGAAGGTGATTGAAAGTGGAGTATGTTGACTCACTTTAGTGCAGTAAAATTTATTGATTTCAGTTTCAACTACATGTACATATGAATGGGTTTCTTGTACTTATGATTATACTTGTGAGAGAAGTTGAAGAATTGTATACATGCATGAGAGTTTGTGTGTATGAACAGTCAAATTTTGATGGTTTCATTGTGCTTGAACGTGCATGAGTAATTGACTTGTGTTGGTCGATTTCTTTGTTTAACATGTATGTTGTCAACTTGAGAGTGTTGATCATTTGCACATGCATGAGTGTCGACTTGTGTTGATTGTGTGTTGCATGCATGCCATATCGACTTAGAAGAGTTGATTTTGTCTCCAAATATGAAATGGAGATGTTGATGAAGTGTTTCATGAGATTTGAAATTCTTATTGTTTTGGGAAAATAATCGTCAAGTTGTTATACATGCTTATGCTTGACTCAAGAGTCAATCTTTTGAAGAGGCATGTTTTGTCGACTTGTGTTTGGTCGATAAGTTTTGACACCAAGATGTGGGAGTACATGGTAATGTTCACATGATGTGAAATTAGTTTCTTTGAAGGAGCAAGAGGATATGTCGTCAAGTTATGTTTCTTGCATGATGTGTTTGTTGTGACAAGATGTCAAGAAATTTTTTTGCCATTGTAGACCATGTTATCTGTTAACGCCAAGAAGAGAAGGAGATGGCGAATGCATTCTTCTAGATGTGGAATTTGGAACCATGGATGTAAAAGAACGATCATTTATTTTCTTATTTTTACTTATATTAGAAGCTATTTGTTGTAGTTCACTCATTGTGCAAAGGAGGAACATGTTTCTCAGTGGGAAGGCACTGAGGAATCGATTTGGTACAACAAAAGTGTTATATCAGAAAGCAGCCAACAAGTGTTGGATTGGGTCAATAGCAAAAGGATAACAGTGGTTGAAGAGCCAAGCCATTTCCAAGGAAAGACAAAGCATGTCAATGGACAAGTGGTTGTCATAGTGATTTCTCCAAGTAGAATCAAGATGATAGAACTTGGAAAACAAAAGAGTGTTCAACACTCATAAGATAACCATCCTTTGGGGTCCAAAATCATGTGAATGGGAAGGAGTGATCAGAATCTGGATCAAGGGAAAAAATTAGCTCAAAAATGAAAGTTCTCAGAATTGCACCAAACCAAAATAAAAATGATTGGCCCATCACAAGGAATCCAACACAACTCATTTCATCGAAAACCCACTTCAGATGAAGGAGTTATGGTCTTTTGATCGTCGTTTAGAACAAGCAAATTAAAAAAAAAAATCTTACAGAATAGGTATAGTAGATGACATGGTAGTCCAGTTAGCATGCAAATAATCTTCTTCATTTTAGCCCAACGAGACTGTGATAAGTGTCACTGCGAGATTCACCAGTTTGTGAAGGTAGAAATCACCCAATGTCCTCCAAAGGTGAATGTGGGTTCATGATATTTATGTCTTGAAATTATTTTTAATTAATCAAGGTTGGATATATATATATATATAATTACAAACTTTAGTTAATTAAAAATTCCACATATTTAAATTAAAACGCAAAAGTTAAAGTCACATTGGCATATTTCACGTTTAAATTTCATAAAACTTAATGGTGGTGTATTTATATATTTGGAGCATTTCAAATATTAGTTTGAATTTTAAATGGTGGAAAACCTTATGCATAGTCTGCATGATTATATGTACATTGGTTTTAATGTGGGCCTTATTATAAATGGTGGCAAAAACATGTTTGGAGGGGCGAGGTCAGGGTTTGACCCTGTGACCTCCCCCCAATCACTACCACCTTCTACCAACATGCCATGAGCATAGAACTTGAAACATAATGTGTGGAAATTGTATTTGAACAGATGTGTTTTTCCGAGGGCAGAGGAAGGAGCGGGCCAACCCTCCTTCCACGTGACCAAACCATATGCCCAAGTTTTAAGCACTTAATATAACTGTGCTTAGTGCGCCATTATCCACCTTTAAGTGAAGCTTATATCCTAATTAATCTAACACTTAATTTTGAGGGATTTTTCACAGCACCCCAAATTTAGCGCCACTTCCAAATTTGTCAGAGCTAACTGGCAGTTTTCTAGATTTAGAGGCAGAATCTAGGGAAAACTTTAATGAGGCCTATCTTGGTCAATTTTCGATCAATTTTTGCTCATGGATAGTTAGTATTAGTATATTGGCATGCTATGAATCCATTGGAACAACTTTCAGAGGAAATGGAGTTAATATACAGGTGTTTTTGGTCACTTTAATAATTTTGATGCTTAGGTCCACTAAGAGGGAAGGTCATGCCCAGATCAGCTGGAGACCAATTTCAGTGAATTAATAGTCAATTTTTGATGTATTTGATTCTATTAACATAGTGGTATATTTTATAGAGGCGTTGGAGCACATCTGAAGGTTTTTTTGTCACTTTGGAAATTAAACAAGCCCATGGCCACATGGATTGGAGGTCAAGCCTAGAGGAGTTGTGAACAAAATTCAGAGATTGGATAGTAATTTTTGGGGTGTTTAAGTGTTCTGAAGCCAATGGAATAGTTATAAAATCTATTGGAGAAATATTGGTTCTTGTAGTCAGATATTTTACTCATAATCCCAAGAGGGCATAGTTAGTTAAAGCAGGTCCATGGAGATGTAGCCCAGGAGGGGTGAACTCCATCATCATCCATTGTGTTATGTGATTGCTGTGAGTTATATTTTTGTATTTAATTTGTTGTATATGAGTTTTAAATTGCTAATTAACTCATAATTCGATCATAAAATACACATGAAACTACACACATAAACTCCTTCAAAAGTGGTTGTAATGAGATGATCCTTAAAAACATTTTTAACACTGATGAGGGAGCTTTCATAGCAATAGCCTATTTTCCCATATTTAGATCAGTTGCTTACAAGAATATTTTGGTTTCCATGTAGCTTTTTAATTGTTTCCATAAATGAAGTAGCAATTGTACTCGCTTTAAATGGATGAGATAATGCACAAAAGTGTGCATACGTGGTAAGTCTATAAACTACCACCATGATGACATTATTTCCTTTGGACTTAGGTAAACCTGTGATAAAATCCATTGAAGCCTCCTCCCAAATTTGACTTAGAATGGGTAAAGGTTGTGGCATAATTGGGGTCTTAATTGTCTCAACTTTATTTTGTTGGAAAACCAAACATTCTACCACAAAATTTTTAAAATCAAATTTAAGGCCATCCCAAAAAAATTCTTTCTTCACCCTATTGTAAGTTTTTAAAAATCCTGAGTGTCCTCCTACGGGAGTGGTGTGCAATTATAAAAGGATCTTTTGTTGTAATTGGAAATTCTTACAAATATATAAGCGATCTTTGTACCATAAGGAATAATTTCTCCAACTAAATGTATTAGATCTACTAGGATATTTCTGCAACTTTTGAATGAGTTTCCACACTTCTTCATCATTCTTCCAGTCCTCCCTTTCTTCAGCTATCCAATATGGTTGGATAATATAAATGGCACAAGAAATGCTTCCACCTCCTCATATTTTCTTGAGAGTGCATCTGCAACAACTTTTAGCTTCCTTTTTTTGTAGATGATCTCAAAGTCATAGCCCAACATCCTTGTGACCCATTTTTGCTGCTCTTATGAAGATAGTCTTTGTTCCAAAAAGTATTTAGGACTATCATGATCATTTTTTACCTTGAAGTGTGTTCCCATTAGGTAAGGTCACCATTTCTTTAGCATGTAGTGTTGCCAACATTTCCTTCTCATAAATAACT
The DNA here is from genome assembly GCA_034641835.2 of Pinus albicaulis. Lineage (NCBI taxonomy): Eukaryota > Viridiplantae > Streptophyta > Pinopsida > Pinales > Pinaceae > Pinus > Pinus albicaulis. Next base: position 809,778,880 of record CM076571.1, read on the forward strand.
TTCTGTAAATACTTTCCTTTGATTGGATGAATTTCAAAAGCAATGGGTATTCCTTCTTGCATTAAAAAAACACCAATTCCATTTCGTGAGGTATCACATTCCACTATAAAGGTTTTTGTGAAGTATAGCATAGCTAAGATCGGTGCTAGGCACATTTCCTCTTTAAGATGTTCAAAGGCCTTAGTTGCTTCATGAGTCCATGAAAACGCATCTTTCTTCAATAATGTTGTTAAAGGTGCATCTATTCTCCCATAATTCTTAAAAACTTGTGATAATATCTTGTTAACCCGAGAAATCCTCGCAGCTGCTTAATGGTTGTGGGGAATTTTCATTGCTTAATGGATTTAATTTTGTTAGGGTCTACCTTAACACCCTCCTGAGATACAATATGACCCAGATATTCCACCTCTTGTATTACAAAGAAAAATTTGGAGGCTTTTACATATAATTGTTTCTCCTCTAATAGTTTGAGCACCTTGTCAACATGTTCAACATGATCCTTCCAAGACCAATTGTAGATTAGTATATCATCAAAAAAATACTAACACAAATTTTCTAAGGAAGGGTTTAAAAATGGAATTCATCAACCCTTGAAATGTAGAAGGTGCATTGGCAAGGCCAAAATGTGTGACCAAAAATTCATAATGACTCTCATGAGTTTGAAATGTATTTTTCAAAAAATCTTCAGCCTTCATTCTAATTTGATGATATCCTGAACGAAGATCCAACTTGGTAAAATAAATTGATCCATGTAATTCATCCAATAATTCATCAATCACAACAATAGGAAATTTATCCTTAATCGTGAGCTTATTAAGCTCCCTATAATCCAGACACATGTGCCATGATCCATACTTCTTGTGCACCAATACTGCTGGAGCAGAGAAAGAACTTTGGCTAGGTTTAATTATGCCAGCCTCTAACATTTCTACAATCATATGTTCGATTTCACTCTTTTGGACATAAAGATATCTATAAGGCCTAATTTTTGGAGGAAATCTTCCTGGAATCAAATGAATAACATGATCTTGATCACGAATAGGTGGGATTCCTTTGGGAGTTTCAAACAACTTGGAATGATTGTCCAAGACTTTTTGGAGATCTAGATAAATAGATGATTTTGATGTTGGAGCTTCTAGTGAGCATAATTGTGCAATTACACCTTGTTTTTATTTCTTCAGAAGCTTTTTCATGAAATTAGAGCTTATTGTCTTTCTCAGCTTCCCTGCGATACCCCGTAATTCAACTTCCTTTCCTTCTGAAAATTATTTCAAAAAAAGTTATTGAAAATTAAAAGCTACCATCCCCAAAGATTGTAACCATTATACTCCTAGTACAACATCAGCACCTCCCATTGGAATGGAAAGCATTGGACTATTCAAAACATATTACCCCATGGTTAGCTTGATATTATGGAATTTTCCAGAGAAATTTATAATCCCTCCATTTGCAACCATCACTTGAAACTCTGCTGTTGGGTATAGGGATCAATTCAATTCCTTGGATACCTTACAATGAATAAAATTATGGGTACTACCTGAATCAATCAACACTATTACATTTTTATTCTTGATATGTCCTTCTATCTTGAGAGTTTGATGAGTGGTAATTCCCGCCAATGCATTACAGGATATGGTCAGACACATGTTTTCTTTCTATAGGGTTGGTTCCTGGTGTATATCCTTTTCTTTTGAAGTTTCTTGTTCATTTTTTTCCTCCTCTTCACAATCTATGTAAAATAATTTCTTCTCAGCACACTTATGACCTTTAGTGTATTTGCTATGACAGTTGTAGCAAATCCCCTTTTCTCTTTTTTCTTCCAATTTTTGTGGTGTCAACCTTGTAGGTTGTGGAAGTCTAGGAGTAGCAACACTTCCATATTTATAGATGTGAGTGGTAGGCTTCCTTGTCTCCATAAATTTACTTTCAAATTTTCTTGCCAACCTGAATGCCTTCTCCAAATAAACAGGCTCCCAAAGGTGAACCTCGTGTTGGATGTTATCCTTTAAAATCCCTATGAAGACATCAATCTTGTGTTCCTCTGGAATATCAGTTACCCTTATATTCAATTTTTGGAAGTCCCACCATTGAACCCTTTTGTTTGAGATTTATCAATTGGCTAAAGAAGGTATTTCTCTTTGTATCCTCATAATGTGCTATCATTTCCTCCATAAAAATTGACCACGTGACAATTTTTTTATGAGAGAAAAGCCATCAATACCATAAAAATGTATTTTTTTATAAATTTAAAGCTACAATGCGTATCTTTTGTGTGTTTTGCACATTATGGAGATGAAAATATTGCTCCATATATAGTATCCATGTTATAGGATCCTGCCATCAAACTTCCTCATATTTATTTTTGGAATATGGTGGGTCTTCAATCCAACATTAGAGTTTATGGAATCACGATTAACATTTATTTTGTTCTCATCGTGAGTTCCATGTACCACCTTTTCGCTATTAGGAATCATTTCTTGTATAAACTTTGTAAAACCTTCCTTCAAACCTTCCTTGTCTGCTTTTATATCATTCTTTATGTCTTCCATGTTGTCTTTCATTTTTTCATCAATCTTAGCTTCCATGTCGTCCATATTAGATTCCATGTCATCCATATTAGCTTCCATGCTATTATTCAATCCACCCATATTAGATTCCACGCCTTTCTTCAAACCATCCATCTTAGCTTCCATGCCTTTATTCAAAACTTCCATTTCATTTTTTGTTGTTCTTTGCAAGAACGGAATTTGGTGCACTTGATCTTGTAATTTTGATATATCATGTTGCACTTCTTCCTCTTCATGAGTTATAGTAGAGCCTTCTAAGGGCTTAATGAGTGTTGAATATTTTTAGGGGCCATTTTAGAACCCAATACTGATATCTATGCTTCAATATGCCCTTGGAATCACTTCAAACTAAATTTTCAAACAAGACTTATGCAATTTGAAAAAAAAATACACACATTTTTCTTGCTTTTGAGGAGCTCGATATTGAAACTGATGTATATCTAGAATTTTGAATCCCCGAGATTTTATCATCGACTCTTTGGTATCCCTCCAAATCTTCTTTCCAATGCCACAGGTCTAACTTGATTTGGATTCTTTTAGGAAAAATTATGTTTAATCTCCCACAATGACCTAATTATGGACTAGTTCAATAGAGAAAACTTGTACATTGTGCGACTTGTTTCCTTTGGCTCTAAAATTGATACACAGTAAACTACATTTTGTGTACCTTCAGCCAATTTTTACAGAATTCCAATTTGATGCTTAGAGAGAGAGTTATGACGATTTTCCCAACGTCAACTCTTTGAGATGAAATTATGGAGTCTGCAAAAACCCTAACTTCCACAGATCATATCTCCGAAAATATTGCACACCAAGATCTTAAAGTTTTACACGACATTCATTAGGATTTATTTGAAAATGTTTTTTTTTAAATATTCTGAACCTTCGTATAAAAAAAGTTAAGCGACAATTCCATGATGGCCTATTTGAAGCAGCGAAACCCTGGAATCCAAAGCTCTGATACCAAATGTTATGAAACCAGCTACAAAAATAGAAGAAAAGAGAGATAAATGCCTTAAAAATCAACCACTTCGAGGGGGAAACCTCCTTTACATAACATAAATGAAAATTTCTTGGATGATTCAAATGACATAACCTCCTTTCTATATAATAGAGTCCATGGGGTCACAATATAAGCCTAGCCAACCTAACAATAATAATGTAAGGGAACATCAATAAAAATAGTGGGGTTTCATGGGGCACAATAATAACAATATGGGGACTATGTGGGTACAACAATAACAATAAGTGGGCTACACCAACAACAATAAGGGACTACACTAGTAATATAGGGACATACCAATATATGAACTTGATTGTTACATACTGAAATGGATTTTATAAAAACCAAATATGTATGAAATGTATATAGATCTATAAAATTTCTTGCATGCTCAACATGAATACTATACAAGACATTTAAAAAATTTAAGATGAATTTATTTAATTAAATATAAATCTAAATCCCTATTGATTCTAAGTTTTAATTAAATTTTAGATCTATGGGGTTCACATAAGGATCTTATCCCTAAAAATAAAACCTCCCTGAAATTTTGTGTACTTTAGAAACTTAAGCACTTCAAGGAAACTAAATATTATATAAGATATATGTAAATCATTATGAATCCATCCTAGATAAGAGGAAATCATGTCTCTATTCAAAACTACAAAATTACAAGAGTATTCAACTGTCACATTTATAGATTACAAAAATCATACATTTGATAACTCTTATACTAGATTAGATTACACTTCGATTTTATAGACTCGACTTCAAGGCTTTCCATTTGCATCATGTACTCATCTGACCAATGGCTCATAAGAATACAAGTCTCCATAATATGTTCATGGTCTGATTTTGTCATCTTCCATCTCCTTGGTTCACCTTTCTTTGTTTTGACTTCTATGAGATTGATCTACGATGCTCAGTGACTAGATGAATATATTGAAAAGATATATATTCAGGCATAAGATCTATATAGATGACGTGATCATTCTATTTTTTAACATTTTTCAAAAATAAGGGCCCATCACAACGATGTCACCTTTTTGGTATGTGAATTTTCCATTTCCATATAGTCTCACCAACCTACTTTTTACCTATGTGCATCACATAAAATATTAGGTCACATTCTCTTCGTTTCCTGCGGGTTCAGTGAAAGAAAAAACATCATCTACAACCAAAATACAAAATATGTATTAGTTAAATACGTTCAAGATTTCAATTTATAGGTGAAACTGTTAATGATAGGTGGGCCGCATACCTTCCCTTACAAGATCAGAGACTCGATCATGATCAAGTGAAATGATGGCCTCTTCATTGTGAAATGGTGTCTGTTTGTATTACGAGGGAAATATTTCCATCCTTTCATGTATGCATGTTTTTCATAGTGATTAAGTTTACATCCTTCAACACCAATGCAAAACTCACAAAACATGCTAGTTTTCTTGTCTCCATGGAAAATATTCCCCCCATATATTTTCTCTGCACTAAGTTTAATTCCCTTGTTCCTTCTACAATATTACAATACCAAGGAATGAATATATTCACATCACCAAGTTCAATATTTGAGAAGAACCTATGCACATGCCTTATAGATCTGCAACCTTCATATCATAAATGGGATCTACACCAGTTGACCACCTCTAGTGTTGATTTGAGTCAATCTTCATCATGAATCATTTGGAACCTCCTAAGTGCTCGCTTCACAAAATCCCCTACACCAGCATGCTCATACTTTCCATGTCATGTTTCAAAGTAGCTCTAAGTATGCTAATTTTTTGTCTTCTTGTGTAGTTGGCTCAACCAATAAAAATTGTGTGTTGACTTTAACTACCCTACACAACCATATGACCATATTGAATATTTTCTGAATGATATGTCATTTATTTTGAATGATTCATAGATCAGATCAAAGAAATGTTGCATGAACAATGTTTCATTCTCATAATCATCACTGATGTAAAATTGATACTCTTTAATCATATCACGTGAGTGTTATATCTACCTAAAGGGTCAATTGTGCATGTATGTACATAACATGTATGAATATGGACACTTGGTCTAAGTGATTTTTATGCGGATTAATCCCTCTTGCGGACAAGAGCGATCTCCCTAGTATTCTATGAATATCTAGAAACAAACATCCATTTGTAAATATTTTTCTCTAGGCTATTTGCAATTCAGAATTTTTATAAACAAATAAAGAGGACATGCCCCTACCTTAAAGTCCAATGTTTGATGCAGTATTTTATCCAGTCGCTCCAAAGAGGCTTCTTCATTAAGTAGAACTTGCAATCAAAAACAGACAAAATATCAAAGCACTTGCAAGATATAATAGTTGAGAAAATGCTAGTCTATCTTAGTGATCAAGGAGTCCAAGAATTGAATTATTGAAATAAATACAAGAACAACTCAATGAGAAAAGGAGATACATATGTATTAACTTGTATGAAAATAAGTAACCTTACAACCTGATGCCTTGATGTTTTACATGTTCTTCCAGGGTCCTGAACAATCGTTTCTCCTTCGGTTTGACAAGCTTCCCTCTTTTGATACTAGCATAAATTTATGAACATGAGGTTGTGATATTTCTCATGCCAACAACAACTAGTGTAGAGAGTATTCTCTCTTAATAATTTCATCAACAATTACCATATACAAGCTATAGTCTCTACAATATCTCGTCTACCATCTACCCTTGAGCTTGAAACATGAGCTCAATTTATAGGGAAATGGAGGTAGTTTTAGTTCTATGAAGAGGGGGATGGATTCCACTCATGAAGGGATTTTAGCTCCATAGACCAAGGGATAAAATCCATGAGAGGAGGGATAAAGCTCCATGAGTAGAGGGATAAATTTCAAACTGATCGCGCCTCTAGAAGCTTCCAGTTGGGAGAATATTCGACCAGCTGGGCTTCTAGAACTTACTTTTTTCCTTTATTTTACTTTTACGGGGATCCGCAAGTTTTAGTAGCAGAACATGCAAGAGTTTCCGCAGGCCATAAAACAAGTATCCGCAAACCCACACAAAAAGGATAGGAAAAGTGCAGAGTTAGACTTTTAAGGGTTTTAATGAGCTTTTCTCTAATTCTAAGTCTTGGTTTAGGAACATAGGGTTTTTGACTTCTAAGGGAGCATAATATAAGTAGTGATGAACTTATATGGACAGTCAAATTTCATGGTGAAAAAATAACATGTAAAAGATTGCCTCCTAAAGTGTGAAGTCTGAGGTTATTCTGAAGAGTGAAGTGCTTTATCATTCCAAGGATTGGATTGCAGACACACCAGTCGAAAACCTATAAAAACATTCAATGCAAACATATATATATCATCGCTAAGGTAGGCATTCCCATACTCAGATAAAAAATAACTAAATTTTCTAGTATAGATATGATTTTAATATTACATCAAAAGTAGAAACAGTATGGACGCGGCCATCTGTCATAAGTAGTCTACTGTATCACGAATAATAAAATTCCTCTCACCTTACTAGATCCAGGGTCTTGATTTATGCTTCCCGAACTAGTACGATTCTATCCATGCGATTGATTGTGTCGAAGTCGAACATGGTAGAAACCACTTGACTACCAGTCAATGTTGTAAACTATTAACAAGTGTGAAAGAAACCACCAATAATGAAAATGGCTCTCACAATATATGAAGTGTGAATGAATGATTTTTAGTCGAACACTTCCTAGAATCTATTGATTGAAGGTCAATGATGCAACCTATCATCGAAGGTGAGAAACCTGCCATTAAGGCATCCAAATCCCAAGGTACTAATAGGATTCTAGATCAAACTTCTAGATGATGAGATTTCGTCAATAGAAAGTGACCCGTCGTAGGAAATCCCATGACATAAAACCATTAGATCAAGTTTTGAAGAAATATTTGCAAGGATTGAGTCAGGGATGGTCAATGCTAATGGAGACAAATGTTTTCAATGAATTGTTTATTTTAACTGTCTCTTGAACACATAACGACACTGCAGATGGTTTGGCGGAAATTGACCTAAAGCTAATACCCAGAAACTGGCTAAAGACTTTCAATGTGGTTTGATTAACTGTTAGACAAAGGATTTCCCAACCCAGGCACAAGTGTGAAAAAAAGTGTCGTGTTCAAGAGTGGTATGCTACTTTTAAACAAGGATGACAACTGGATTATTTTTCTCTTTTTCCCCCATTACTAGCAAGTACCTCTATATTTTTGACAAGCTTGAGGAGGATAACATTTGCTTGTTTGTGTAAGCTCATCCTTCAGATGAGTCCATCTTAGTATTAAAATCAAACCCTAAGAAGGGGTGGTTCGGTCCTGTTTGTAATCGACAGGTCTTTTACTGTTAAATTTTAATGAGTCCTGTATAGGAGAAACTTAGCGTTTTTCAGTTTTAGGGAGTCAAAAGAAAAACGTAAGTAAACTTCGTGGTTGTTATTTTTAGTAAATTTAGTCTCTCAAGCTCGAAAAAGGATAAAATAATACAGGAGATAACTCTATTGACCATGATTAGTCAACGTATACCTTTTTCGTAAATAGTTTATTTCAGTTCGGAAAGGGGTAAACTTATACTGAAGGGACAACTGTTCATTTCCTTTAACGAGTTCAAATAGTCCAGTACTCGACAATATTTTCATATTTAGAGATTCTGAAAAGGGCTTGACAGAGAAATCCAGGGTTTCGCTTTTTTGCAATTTTAAAGAGTCCGAAAAAGTGATAAAACTATACTCAGTTGACCGAATTTTAATTTAATTTACGAGCAGGAAAAGACAGAAAGAACACAAAATTTTCATGTGTTTTACGAGAATGAAAGATGGAAAATAATATTAGGATTTTCATGGTTTTAATGAGTCTTGAAAATAATAACCGAAATGGACTCAAGATAGGTTTCATTTTTATGCAAGCTTGAAGCATACGAAAAATTATGCTTGAGAGTGGTTTCATTTTTACACAAGCTTGAAACGAAGGAAAAAATCATGCTTGAGATAAGTTTCAATGCCCCCCAAGCTTCATTTCATTCACCTAAGTGGACTGCTGGTTACTAATAGGTGAATGGAATGAAGGTTCATTTACGAGATCAGATGAAAGACTCGACTTGACACTTACAAGATCTAATCAAAGACTTGACTCAATTAGGAGAGGATTTGTTTAATTTTTTAATGAGATTGATATGGGAAAAGAACTATGCCCATTTCCTGATTCATTTTTTAATGAGGTTGACAGAGTAAAAGGAGCTATCCTCATGGTGAAATTTTCATTTTTTAACGAGGTTGGCATAGGAAAATAACTATCCTCATGGGGACCTATTTCATTTTTTAATGAGGTTGACACAGGAAAAGAACCATCCTCAAAAGAGCCTATTAAATTTTTTAACAAGGTTGAAACAATACAAGAACTATCCTCATGGTGACCTTGTCATGGCTTCTAACTGGAATAAACACATGTCAAGGGACACTCCTCGATCATGGCTTCCAAGAGGTCTTCATCAGATGGAAGAATAGTTCTCTGGAAGGAACACATGTCAAGGGATTCTATAGGGATAACAACATCATGTTCAAATAATCCCATAGGGTTTGCCATGTCAATTATCAGATCTAAGTCAAAGGAAGTCGAGCAAATAGTGAGAGGCTCGCTTGCATCGATAACTGAAAACATGGGACTAGTTGCCACATAATTAAACCGTAGCGGGGTAGATACCACTTCCGTATAATGAAAATTCAGGGATGTCAGATTATTGGTAGTCAAATCAAGACTAACGAATGAAATCTGGTCAACAGTCACAATGTTTCCATTGTGAGGGAAAGACATCACGCAAAAGAGTGTCGATATGACAGCTTTCATTGCATAAATATAGTCTCGCCCAAGGAGCAAATTGAAATACAAGGGGCCTTGGACTACCATAAGATCAATACAGATAGTTTTACCTTCCAAGGTAATATGAAACTTAGGAAGGATCCCTAAAGGTTCACTAATGGTTCTATTAAAAGCTGACAAATTCTGTGTAACATGCACAAGCTGAGGGGAACCCAAAGCTTGCCAAGCAGTTGAGGATAAAATACTAACAGAAACACCTTCATCTATATTTGTGTGATGCACATTCTTACCACAAGCTTTCACAATGATTTGGAAAGGGATGGAAGAAGGAAGAAGAGGTTCTATCAGCCTACTCCAATCAAAGGAAAATACCTCAGTACTTGGAGGGGGTTCCATGGAAACAGGTGAAATGCCCCCTGGGGTAGAAGAATCTGATGTAACAAGAAGAACCTGAGAAGTATGGATTTCAATCTCTGCAGGGAGAGTGGGATTTACTGAATGTGAAATCGAGTCGACCACTTGATCAACTAATGGATCATCAACCTGAGTGATATGATTTTCACTCTTCAATGGAAGAGAGGGGTTGACTATACTTGGAATTAGATCAAACACTTCGTCAGTTGATGGTAGGTTGGGAGAAATTTTACGGTAACCAGTTGGAAGTTTTTGTTGTGGAACAGTAAGGTTTTCCAACAATTTTTAGGTTTCATCCATGTGAGGGAAAATGTGAGTTTGATGACTCCCTTTTGCATAACCTACAAGGAAACCTAACTTTACCCTTTTTCCCAGGAACCTGACAATCACTCGTTGATGGATCAACAGTAAGTTGATGGGATTTTTCTAACCATACTTCCAAGACCTTAGGAATACCAAGAAAATTGATAAGGAAGTGGTCACCCTTACAAATTTTGCAAGGGTATTTGGGTTTACGATGCATGTTGGAGGGTTCCTCAATACTACTAACAACACTCACAGCCATGGTTTGTTGGTTGACTTATTTCTTATCTTGCTTATTCTTCTTCTTCTTAGCCACCTGGTTACTAGCGTCAAGGCTTTTACCAAGTGAAGAGGAAGAAAGAGAGGAAGACATGTTGGGCGAAGAAGGTAAAGGGTCAACACGAGGTTGGTGATGTTGAGATGGTGAACTCTGTTGAGGTGAAGCATCCGGTTGAGGCGGAAAAATTTGAGTATTCAAGGCCAACGAAGTTGAAAATAACCATATCGGTAAACCTATGGTAATTCCAGGTAATGAAAATGTAGCCATATAAGGAGGACCAACATTTCCAAAGCAAGGAAAAGTACTAGGATTCTCGTTAAAGACGGGTTCCTTGGTTGGTAAATTTCGAAAGTGTTTCCATTATATTCAACTTTAGTGAATTTAATTAACAATTAAAAAATATTAACAATTAAAATTCACAATTCACACCTAAGGTCTCTAAAAAGTAAAAACAAACAAATGAACACACGCTATAAAATCTAAGAGTCAAAACACACACAAACAGTTCATTTTCACAGTGCAATCACTAGTTGGTGATGAAATCCAATGTGGTAGAGATCAATGTGAAAAACTAGCAATCGAAACAATTACCTTGGAAACATGCTTAATGAAACAGTCTAGTGCAAGTATCTCCACTATGCCATCTCGAAGCGAAGTGCACCCTCTGGAAAGTCCAAGTGAGTCTAGTCAATGTCTGCTCCAGGTACAGTGGGAGCTTCCCTCCACTGTCACCTTAGGAAAAATCCTGAAGTTTATGGTCACTAAGGTCACCAACGGGAACAAATGTACCTGGGGGAACAGTATACGATCTGATATACACGCAAGGGCAGAGTAACAATCTCAATCCCCTTGAAGGCTCCTTGATATAATCCAAGGTTTGCCAACAAGTCACCCCAGGCTCCTCAACAATGGTCTATTTGAGGTTTATCGTTTATAATATGTGCATATCTGCTATCTTTATCAATGAGATAGGTACGATTACCTCAGTTGGTCCGACATGATATCGTTCTTAAATATTTTAAGAAGAGCTTCCCAAAGCACAATTGCAAAAATTGGAATTTTTCCTTACTGCAAGATACTGTTGTTTGTTTTAACTGATTTGGACCGTTAACTACAACCTATTCCAAAGCACTATCCTAAGTTATATTGGTGGAAAGAGCCCTAGAAAATTTAAAAATTGCTAAATGAACTTTATTAAGCACTGTGTTATTTGGGTTGTTATTACTCAAAGGGTAAATGGATATGAAACCAATGGTGTTATGACCTGACCCAAAACTGAATGCAATCGAATATGATAATGTAATCTTTTCAATTCCATGAATCCTAATTAAAGTAAGGAGAGAGTTTCCATTCACTTCCAACAATGCAAAAATTGATAAATAAGAGAAAATATAACAAATTCTCTAATGCACTAATTTCTGCAAGAAAATCTAATGCTAATCAATTCCAATTTTTGAAAATGAGAATTCTAACTATGCAAATGTAATCTATGCAAGAGAATTCTCAAACACAAGATGATTCCAAATCAGAAAAATAAAAACAAGACTATTTTCCTTTTCTAATGTAATCTAAGGAACCAATCAAGTGCAAGTAAAGACTAAGACAAATCTCGAAGTAATGACCAAAGGAAATCAAATTAAGAATTTCTCAAAAATAATATTCAAAACACCCAATTAACTTAATAGAGATTGAATGAGACTGTAAACAAGCTAAAATGATTTGAAAACTAAGATAGATCGGGACAAACACAAAAAATCAAGTAATCTGGCTCCTAAAAAGAGAATTTTAATTTTTTTTCAAAAATTTTCCGAAGGTCCACAGTTTCTAATGGAAAACAGAGCGATACCGCACTATTTTAAACTAAAGATTGTGGAGGCTGCCGTACTGTTTTGAAATGAAAACCGCGGAGGCAAGGAAAAACACAGAAAAAATTAACATTCAACTTTTCTTTTCAGGGATTCTTAAATGTTGTCTACCCAACCCAGTCTTAGATAAGTCAAAATAAAAAAACTCTCAAAATTCAAACTGAAAAATAAAGAAATAAAACTAAGTTCTATTCCCCAGCGGAATCGCCAATTTGTTATGCGGATTAGTCCCTCTTGTGGACAAGAGCGATCTCCCTAGTATTCTATGAATATCTAGAAAAAAACATCCATTTGTAAATCCTTTTCTCTAGAATATTTGTAATTCGGAATTATTATAAACAAAGAAAGAGGACATGACCCTACTTTGAAGTTCAATGTTCGATGCAATCTTTTATCCGGTTGCTCCAAAAAGGCTTCTTCAGTAAGTAGAACCTGAAATCAAAGACAGAAAAAAGATTAAAGCACCTGAAAGATATAATAATTGAGAAAATTCTAGTCTATCTTAGTGATCAAGAAGTCCAAGAATTGAATTATTCAAATAAATACAAGAGAAACTCAATGAGAAAAGGAGATCCATATGTATTAACTTGTATGAAAAGAAGTAACCTTACAACCTGATGCCTTGATGTTGTACAGGTTCTTCCGGAGTCCTGAAAAATTGTTCCTCCTTCGGTTTGACAAGCTTCCCTCTCTGGATACTAGCATATAGTTATGAACATGATGTTTTGATCATTCTGATGCCAACAACAACTAGCGTAGAGAGTATGCTCTCTTAAGAATTTCTTCAGCAATTACCATATACAAGTTATAGTCTCTACAATCTCTAGTCTACCATCTACCCTTGAGACTGAAACATGAGCTCAGTTTATGGGGAAATGGAGGTATTTTCAGTTCCGTGAAGAGGGGGATGGATTCCTCTCATGAAGGGATTTGAGCTCCATAGACTAGGGGATAAACTCCATGAGTAGAGGGATAAATTTCAAACTGATCGCGCCTCTAGAAGCTTCCAGTTGGGAGAATATTCGACCAGCTGGGCTTCTAGAACTTACTTTTTTCCTTTATTTTACTTTTACGGGGATCCGCAAGTTTTAGTAGCAGAACATGCAAGAGTTTCCGCAGGCCATAAAACAAGTATCCACGAGCCCGCGAGAAAAGTCTGAAGCGCGAGTTATACTTTTAAGGGTTTTAATGAGCTTTTCTCCAATTTCAATACTTGGTTGAAGAACATTAGGATTTTTGACTTCTAAGGGAGCATAATAGAGGTAGTGATGAACCTATATGGATAGTCAAATGTCATGGTAAGAAAAAATAACGTGTATAGTGATAATACTCCTTTGTATCTTTGTGTCTTTGTCTGAGGAGAAAATGTGTAATTCTTAGGTCCACCAATGATAAGATTGTACCTGGCTGAAATACTTCGCGAGAATGATTATATTCAAATGCTTTCCACCTATAATTTTGTGAGTCTTTGATATATTTATAGATCTGGTTTTGAAACACCCCCATGAATTCTGAAATAGGAATATCATCCTCAACATAGTTGATCCTCTTAGGTGCCAGAGTTGAAGAAAATGGTTGATTTTCCATGGTATACTCATAATGCTTCCATGTGATGGTGACATATGATATCCAAAACTAGTTGGGATCAGTAAAAAAGTTCCTATGGAACGATGACAAATCACAACATTCAGTGCATCTTCTCCCGCCTATACATATTTTACTGTAAAACACCTCTTCTGGCTCTCTTCTGCATAATATTGATGAAACAAAATCACGCACTATAGAAGGAGGGTCGTCATGATAGTTCTTCTTGTAAAAATCCCATAATTTTTTATAATGAAGTTGAAATTCAACATGATATTGACAACAACACATGTCACCGATTGTATTAGGTGTAATAAACCATATCTTCAATTTCTGAAAAATCCTTATGGATATCTTCACATGGTGATTGCTTTTCCGACCCTCGAACAATACAACTTATGTAATTTATACAATGTTCTTCAATTGTTCTCACCTTTATCTATGTGATGTTGTATGCCATTCTTTCTATCTAGAATATAACACAAATGGCTCTCCCAAAACTCTTACCACAAATGCTCTACTTCATGTTGTAATCCCATCTTGGTAGTGTTTCATGGTGATAAGATCCCAACAAGTAGATTCATCATTTTCATTCACTCGAACCCTGAATTTGGTATTCTTATGTAATTTTTTTCTTGATACATGGAGCAATTTTAACATTATTCCCAACTTTTGTTGTCTTGATGTACTTGGTGCAACAATAGAAGTTGTAATTTCCCTGTGGGAACCTCGAACAATGTGTTTTATTGGTTTCACAAACATAGTAAATCCATTTGATATATTTTTTGTGGCATTCATATATGTATTCTTGTTTTTAGCACCTTGGACACTCAAAATATTTATGGAATGTTTTAGTTTCTTGTGTTTGATTAACCCATGTAGTTAGTAACTGAGCTTTTGAAACAAATGAATGTTCCTCAAGATGTTTCTGAATTATGTTATTGACATGGTGTCTAATAATTAGAGCATTCATAACCTCCCCAAGGTCCTTTATTTTTCTTGCATCCAAATTTTCTACAAACTTACCACCCCTTTCAAAACCATTGCAACTCCCTGTTATCCTGTCAACTTGAGAGGAAACAATTTGTTCTTCCAAATTTTGATCAACCTAATAGGGAAAAAGTTATTCTTCTTGTGGTTGATTAGCTTGACATGGCACATGTTGTTCCCCTAGTGAAAATTGATCATCTTGATAAGGCATGTGTTCCTCTAGTGGTTGATCAAGTCCATACGGCACATCTTGATCAGATTGATGGGACACATCTTCTCCCTCATTTGGTTATTCAATTTCCATCCCTGCACAGTGGAATACAAAATATACTTGTAAGTCAAGTGAATCATCATCATAATACAAGTGAATAGTAAATATATACATGTGCATTAAATAAATCACCATAGGTGGAAGATCATGATATGATTTGATAGTAGGTGTCTAGGTAGAAAAAGTTGACATGGATCAAGGGTTCTAAGTTGAAACATGGAAAGAAATGGGCTTCGAGCTTAGGGAAATATGGGTCGAAGAAGAGCACAGGTCAGTAAAAGTATTGGTCCCTGTGTCAAAAAAAAGGGCAATTCATAATATTATGAAAGGTAAAAGTATTCCTCCTCTCTCAACAAAAAGTAATTTGGAAACACTAGTGTTCTAGTCACAAACCCTAGGGAAACGTTAAATGTAAAACAAGTTGAGACTTGGTAGCTAGGAAGCAGAAGTTGACATGGACCAAGGGTTCTAAGTTGAAACATGAAAATAAAAGGGTTTCGAGCTCAGGGAAAGATGGGTCGAAGAAGAGGGCGCTAGTAATGGTATCGGTCCCTGTATCAATAAGAAGGGTGATTTAGAATATGATGAAAGGTAAAAAAAATCATCCTCAATCAATAAAAATCAATTTGGAAACCCTAGGGTTCTAGTCACATTGACCAAGGGTTCTAAATTGAAACATGAGAAGAAAATGGTTTTTCGCTCAAGGAAATATGAGGCGAATAAGAGAGTAGTTCAATAAAAGTATTGGTTTTTGTGTCATTCAGAATATGATTAAAGTTAAAAGAATTCAACATGTATGAAAGGTAAAATCATTTTCATGATAATCTGAATTTATGTAGGAGGCACCTAAAGATGATATAATCCCTATGAAACATGAAAATAATGACAAGCATTCTATTGTGAGAAAGCAATCAATTGGAAAAGAAGGAAACAAATCAAGAACACCCGAAACTGTTGCATTTGTAAATACAACTGAACACATACATTTTCTTTAGGAAAACTATTGGAGCAGGGTCCCTTAGGACCACAATTTTGGGAGTAAATAATTTTTTTTTTTTTAGTTTTAGTCGTGCACGCTAAGAAATGCGCAGTATAGGGGCTTTGGGGTGGGTCAAAGTCCCTTCATGAGCTGTAATGGGCTAAAGGGTAAATCTAGGAGTCTCAAACCACGATTTGTAGACCTTAGTATGAGCGCAGGATAAGGTATAAGTAGAAGTCTAGATTGAGTCAGATAGATAAGTTTGATGTAAGTTTTGATGAATAATTAATCTCTTAAGTGACTCTCTGTAAGAGTTTGTGTCTAAAAGGCTCCTACTATCTATGTGCACGGAGACCTTAGTTTGGCTGTGTGTAGACCATGCTGGTTGTCTACATAGGTAGATCTAAATATTGTAAGGCTTTTTGTGAACTATTGATGAATAAAGACCTGTTTTGATAACTTTGTATATCAAATGCATATTTGATTTTCTTTATGATCTGTTTCTGTGTATGATTTTTGGTTACCGTATAAAAGTTATATTATCTATGATTGGATCGGTTGCGTACCTATTTTTACTGTTAATGAATGATAATTGCTACATATTGCATGATTAAAACAGTTAAAAGGATCACAGAACTACTCTCTATGCGTGCGCAAGACTAACCTGTGTTAATTAGCATAGGGTTTCTGGTTAGGGTTTATGGTGCGCAATTCAGTCTGTGTAGTAAAACATATCTGAAGATGCCCACTTCATTTAATTCTCTCTCAGGGTGTGGAAACATGGTTCTAGCACCCCCCCATACTACTTCGGGTAAGACTTTGGCCTACGCAAGCAGGTCATTGTCGAATGGGCCAGTAGTAAGAGGGTTTTTTTGGCTACGAGCTAACTCTAAACATGGGTCAGGACCCCTCAAACCAACAAATGGTTCTGTTGCCAGGACCAGGATCATTTTGAAAGAGATTAGATGTTCTGGCAGCCATTGGAGACTGAATTAGAAGGATGGTTGAGAAAAATATACGTGAATTATCCATCAAAGAGAACTGAAGTAAGAAGTTGTCTATTGAAGAGTGGGAAAAAAAGTATATTTTTACATAGGTCCATGAAATATTTTTTGTGACCTTTTCTCATGAATTACAAGAGTGTTTATTAAGTTTAGATGAGTTTCAGACCTGCTGGAAGGATGATAAGATCACTCAGTGGACACGTGAGTTGATCCAACAGTTAGAAAATATTGATAACTCCATCACCCACTCTGTAGACCATTGGGTGGACAACATTCTTGGTGGATTTGTGACAGAGTTTGCAGTCAACTAGTTTGTGTCATATTCTGAAGCAGAAAAGGAGGTTCTTCAAAGGACTAAGGGGTAAGTTCATACGTTCTCTGCCTTTGCTGATTAAGATGCTATTTTTTGAAAATGGTGTTCTATGCAGTCACACCTAGTGAATGAACCCAAACGAAGTTGAAATCACTATGCGCAATGGAAAGTACTTTCGGGTTAACCAGAGAGGAGAAAAATCTGTATACAACCCTCTAAGAAACCCGCCTAATAGTGATACAGAGAGTGGTGAAACTATGCACGCCAGAGGTAGCCTTTTGACCACCCCACAGTCGAACTCAATTAGGGTTAAGTCATATCCTACTCCACCACCACTAGGAGGTGATATGGATGCGCATATGAAGCTACCCACCTTCAAGGGTGGGGGTGATGAAGACATGGAGATATTTTTGGTTTGTTGCAGATGCAGTATGGGCTGTGCAAAATGTCAACACCAATGTTTTCAAGAGGGCGTAGCTAGCTATGGTGTTTGAGGGTCATGTGTTGGACTGGTTTATGGGACATTTGACTCAAAATACTAATCCCACTATCGATGAGATCAAGAAAGCTTTAAAGCAGCAGTTCAGAAAACCAAATTCCTACTCACAATGTGTAACAGAGCTGAAAGAAATTTGACAAGAACCAAATGAATCTATCTAGGTGGCAGATCAATGATTGAAGTGCACCATCAGTGATGGAGGATTTATCTATGATGATAAACAACATAAAGAATGGTTTATTGTCATGCTCTTGCCACACCTGTGCGACCCTCTGAATCAACAGAAAATTGATTCTCAGGCTGAGGCCCTTGAAGTTTCCATGAAGCTGGAAGTCGCACCCAGAACTGATGACCAATTTGGAACTCTACAAATCCAAAACCAATTAGAAGAAATGCACTTTGAAATTTAGAACTTGCACAAAGATAGAGGGAAAGAATTCATCGCAGATGTATGGTGTATATGTTGTAAGGGTTCCGATCACACTAAATATTAGTGTACCTTTCTTTAAGATTACATGCAAGAGGGAGGACGAAATCCGTTGCGACCCAGGGATGTTGCAGGACCAAGTGGTACTCCCATGCTGTGGTGCACTAACTATTAGGTGGCTGGATGGCATGACACAAACCATTTCCCTCAATTAGGAGGTTATGTACCAGAACTGAAGCAACAATGGTGTAGTTTTTGCTCTTCAGTTGGCCATGATGAGCACCACTACTGCACATTTGATCTGATGATAGATAATGCCAACCTCTATAGGGTGCAGGCCAATCCATCTTCCCCAGCATCCCCCTCTAGGCATGGTGTATCTCTAGCCAGAGGAAGGGGAGGTGGGAGAGGTGGAGGTGTAGGTCATAAAAGATGACAACTGATCTGCTACAACTATGGACATGATGGACACTTTTCACGCAACTGTCTGAACCCTCCGTGACAGTCTTGCAGGTATTGTAGACAGTTTGATCATGTTATTGAATATTTTCCTATTTTGATTGCTAGAATGTAGGAGAAGCAACAACAGACACCTATGCAAAATATACAAATGGTTAGAGTTGAGTTGTGGGATGATGATCTGAGTGTAAAAATAATTACACGTAGTGGTGCTGCCACTGGAGAAGATGAGAGAAAGAAGGCTAATGCAGAGCCGTGGATCAGGAATTATTCTGAAAAGAAGGAGGGAATCAACCTGCAGAAGGATAAGGAGACTTTGGTAGAGGCTAGAAAGGATTTTTCCACTGCAGGTGCGTCCAAATCCAAGTCAATCACAAAAGTGAAGATTGATGATGAAGTCAAACCTTTCCTGCAAGCCTTCATCAAGCTATTGTGTAACCAGAAAGCAATAGAAAACCTTTAGGCTCTCATATATAGTTGCGCGGATAAGGAGTTGCCTTGAACTGAGAGCAAGGTTGTAAACAAGATCTACAAGAATAAGAAGAGAATTGGTCGGGAGATGTGCATGACCGTGCAAATTGGGGAATATGAGATGGATCAAGTCATTTTTTACTCGGGATCTTATGCGAATGCCCTACCTAAGAAGACCTGGCAGAAGATGGAAGAACCAAAGCTGGAGCGGTCCACCATTCAACTACGTATGGCCAATCAACAAAATATTATCCCATTGGGAAGAGTCCCACAAGTTTTGGTAGATATTGCTGGAGTAAACGCACATGCAGAATTTCAAGTGATACAAATTGTGGATGATGCAGACCCCTACCCTATGCTACTAGGGCTGGATTGGGCCATCGACATGGGGGGCATCATCAACTTAAAGCGCAAGAGTATGATATTTGAAATGGTACTTGGGTTACAGTACTTTTGGATTGTGCAGAAGGGGAGAGATATACAGAACTAGTGCGTGAAGGAGAAGATTTCAACCATATCTATAAGTTGAATACATGGGATGAGGATTGGATCAACCCTACTACTAATGGGATGTTGAATTGGGAAAAGGATAACTCATGTTTTACAGATTTGGATGGAGAAATAGAAAACCGGCAGAATCTCCTGCATGATGTTTCTATGCTACGTTGCCTCAGAGTCACTAAAAATTTGCGAGGCATCTTCTTAGAGGTATGGGAATTACCCTATTTTGATGGTTCTAGAAATTTTTTTTTATTTTTGGAAAATTTGGAAAAGGTTGTCCTGAAAGAGCGAAGGTCCTGGGCACTCGATCTTGCCATGCGTGCAACTCCAGCACGTTGATGGGATACGCACCAAGGGAACTCTAAGGATTGGGAGGAATGCAACAGAATGATGTGATTGCACTTTCAGCAGCCCACTATCCCACCAACTGAGATTTTTGGTGGCTGAGGTGTTTCGCACAAACACCTTGCTACGTGGATGAAGGTTTGGGATAAGAATCCCAAGGCTGAATGGGGCCACATGTTTTTCCATACATTGGGACCAATCCCTACTGCATGGTATTTAGAGATGGAGCTACGCCGAGGGACCCTTAATTGGGTTACAATGAGTGAAATCTTCTTGTTAACCTTTGGTATGAACGATGGATCATAAGGACTAGACAAAGCTCTGCAGGATATAGAATAAATTGTCTTTAATGAGTCCCAACCTCGAATAGAATGTGTTGCACCAACATGGGAAGTGAAAATGTAGGATATTTCCAAATGCAGAAACCTATTAGTGGAAGATAACAATAAAGATCCAAGAAATATCAATATCCCGGAATATGAGCGGGAGCACGCAGTTTCAGGGCCCATGTTAGGAATGGTTGATGTAACTAAGCCTTTAAAACTAAATGAAGTCAACATTGGGATGGAAGAACAACCCAAGTTGGAAAAAATAGGAGATTATTGGGATGATGACATAGTGGGAAAGGTTGCGGAGCTATTGACAGAATCTCAAGACTTGTTTCCCACGAAGTTTTCTAAGCTCAAAGGAATTGTAGGAGATTTGGGAGTTAAGAAAATCACTCTGACACTAGATGCGTGCCCCGTCAAGTAGCGACCATATCGGTTAAATCCAAAATATAAGCAAAAATTAAAGGAATAATTGGATAAAGTGGTTGCTGTAGGAATCCTTGAGGTTGTGGAGCAGTACAAAACTATAGTAGAGGCACTACAGAATGGTTTGTAGGTCATTCATTTAAAAACCGACAGCATTCAAGTGAGTGTGACTCAGGCTAGGCCAGATCAAGCGAGCGTGAGCAACAACATGATTATTATCACATCAGATAGCTGGATTTTCCCATTCCTTGGAGCTGCGGTTATGATGGAACAACCTGTCGTGCGTGCATAGGTCCAGACATGTTCAGAGGTTGGAATTGACCTGTCTATGATTCTAAGCGGGAAGATGCATGCTACACAGACAATATGCGCGAGCAAAAACATGATTATTAGTACATCAGATAGCTGGATTTTCCCATTCCTTGGAGCTGCGGTTATGATGGAACAACCTGCCTTGCGCGCACAGGTCCAGACATGTTCAGAGGTTGGAATCGACTTGTCTATGCTTCTAAGCAGGAAGATGCATGCTACACAGAAAATATTCACAGATGAGCTGCAGTGTCGTGAGGTGTGCATGCACCAGAAGCTCACAGAGGCCGGGCAAAATATTGCAATGCAGACAAAATAATCTCTATAGGCGCAAACAACCCAACAGGCAGCGGTGGCCCAGCGCGCTGAGCTAGAAATATTGATCGATCGCCTATGTGGCGATCTTCTCGAAGTTGCCATCCCTACCTCTGTTGCACCCCAGGCTAAGGTCTAAGGATTAGTAGCAGCCCTGAATTCCTCCCACTCAGAAGTGCAAGCGGTTAAGGCAAAATTTGAGCAGCAGATTATGAAGTTGTAGGCCAAGCTCCAGACAGAAACTCTGCCGGAAGTACAAGCGCAGCACGCAGCCTTAGTCAAGGAGGCTTCAACACACATTGTAGCAATAGTCACCAAGGGTATTGAACTCCTGGATGTAGAGATGGGCTTGTGGACTTCGGTACATACTAGTCCATTGGTCAAGAAAATATCGCAGGAAATTTGCGCAAAATAACAGACGTTTGATGAGCTTCAGGAGGTGCTACCCACACTTGTACCTGCTCAGAGAATGGCATGATTGCAAACAAGCTAGGTGTTGTGCGACGAGGTTGAATACCTATGGTGGAAGAAGCACATATTGACCACCCAGATGAAGCTATGGGTAGATGAAGCGATAAAGATATCAAAGGATATAGATGTTGTCGTCAAGAAACTGAGCCAAACATACCAAAGTATCAGTCTTGTAGCAGAGAGGCTTACCTCTTAGAAGTTGGTGGATATGGCTTAGAGTGCTTCTGATCAGAGCGTGGGTGTCCTTGCGCCCTTCGTCGTCACCATCGAGGAGCTAAAAACAAAGATGAAGACCCAAGTGCCTCTATGACTCGGGACGAGTTAGAATATTGTGATGGGGAATTGTTCGAACAGGGTCCCTTAGGACCGAAATTTTGGGAGTAAATAATAGTATTTTTTGTAATTTTTAGTCGTGCATGCTAAGAAATGCACAGTCAAAGGGCTTTGGGGTAGGTCAAAGTCCCTTCATCAGTTGTAATGGGCTAAAGGATAAATCTAGGAGCCTCAAACCACGGTTTTCGGACCTTAGTATGAGCATAGGCTAAGGTATAAGTAGAAGTATAGATCGAGTCAGATAGAGAAGTTTGATATAATTTTTTATGAATGATTGAGATCTGAAGTGAATCTATGCAAGTGCCTGTGTATAAAAGGCTCTTGCTGGCTGTGTGCGCATAGACCTTAGTCCGGCTATGTGTAGGCCCCGCTTGCTGTGTGCGTGGGTAGATATGAAGGATTGTAAGGGTTTTTACGAGTTGTTGATGAATAAAGCCCTGTTTTGATAACTCTGTTTACCAAATACATATATGATTTGCTTTAAGATTTGTTTCTGTGTATGATTTCTAGTTTCTGTGTATGTTTTTGTGTATTATCTGTGATTGGATCGGTTGTGTACCTGTTTTTACTGTTACTGAATGATAATTGTTGCATATTACATCATTAGAACAATTAAATGGATCACATAACTAATGTCTGTGTGCACACACAGGATTAACCTGTGTTAATTAACATAGGGTTTTTGGTTAGGGTTTATGGTGCGCAAGTCAGTATGTGTAGTAAAACAGATCTGAAGATGCCCACTTCATTTAATTCTCTCTTAGGGTGTGGAAACCTAGTTCCAACACCCCCCCATACTACTTTGGGTGATACTTTGGCCTGCGCAAGCAAGTCATTAGCGAAAGGGCTAGTAGTAAGATGGTTTTGTTGGTTACACACTAACTCTGAACCTGGGTTAGGACCCCTCAAGCCAACAAAAACCAAATGAATCACATATTAAATACAAAGTGAAAAATAAATGGTTAATTTTCCATTTAATTCTAATATATGAAAAAATAAACAAAAAATGTCTATCTTAGGTTTTGCATATGAGAAAAATTCCTAAAAATACCTAATTTCCTTCCGCTCAAGTAATAACTCGGCCATGTCAATACTTTAGAATAGGGCACTTAGGCCACATCGTAAATGTCACTGGTGATGTTTCCAGCATCCAAAAAATCAACCAAGATGATCCATATGGATATTGGTGGCCACCCACCTATTACACCTATTTAGTTTCATTAGTTTTATTAATTACTATTTTTAGCAGTTTGTTGGGTCTTGAACTTACAGGGCCATTTTAAGGTCCTAGATGGCGTAGACCTTGGAGATATATTTCCAGCCAGGTATGATACGTGCCAAATGGAGATATTATGACCAAGTTACGACCCCGGAAAGTTGGTTTCCCAACTAACCCCAACATGGCCCATAAAAACTTGGTGTTACATCTCCTCGGGTTAGGGTTTTGGTTTTTTAGGGTTTTCTCTTATTGTTCATTAATAAAAATTCCCTTAAGCCTCATTGTAACACATTTTAGAGGCCTACAGTAGCCACATCTCTTCTCAGAGATAATATACCAGTGCCTTAGCTAATTTATTTCCATTCTGTCTATAAGCATATTTTAGTTATGAGATATTAATGAAATGAAGTCTTATTTATGCTACATATCTATGTTTATGTGTATTTTTGTATTTTATTGCATTCCTGGATAATTCTGGGTCAGTGGTATCAAATCGGTCTATTCTTTCTCGATCTTTCTTTACATGTCCCCAACGAGGTTGGGGTATAAGGAGTTAGGGCTCGATCTGGTTGAACCTTTGTAAGATCAGCCTCACAAACCTTGACGACCTCCCATGGCTAAAGAAAAGAAAGATGAGAGAGCAGGAGATCCTATCAAAATATTGCTTGATAATGCTCTCAAGAAGAAAAGGAATGCGATGATGGATAAATTTTCATAGATCCTCAATGACTTCCCACCGGCGTTGCATCTACATCCATCAGCCACTCTGGAGAGCCACTC
Organism: Pinus albicaulis; assembly: GCA_034641835.2. Lineage (NCBI taxonomy): Eukaryota > Viridiplantae > Streptophyta > Pinopsida > Pinales > Pinaceae > Pinus > Pinus albicaulis. The sequence continues at coordinate 809,803,145 of CM076571.1, forward strand.
CTTTCAAGGTACAAGGAAACTTCGACATTCCTATATTTTAATTCCAGATAGATGAAAACACCGTAGATAGATGGTTGAATTTTCTGGAAGGGTAGTTTTTATCCATGATTTATCTGAGCAAGAAAATATTACTTTTTCACTCCTCAAAGCCGCCCCCCATGTCAAAGACTGGTGGGAAACCTATTGTGAGAAAAAGGACAAGAGGGAACCCTCTCTGAACTTGGTTGCACCCACTTGTAATTTGTTCCGAGATAGCATCAAGGAACAATATTTCCCTATTGGGAACTATGATGAGAAGTACATCCAATGGATCACATTGCGACATCAAAGGGATCAATATGTGCATGAGCTAAATAATTTTTTCCATACCCTACACATAAAGTTGGGTATTTAAAATTCAGAGAGACATTTGTTGCTCAAGTACCGTAGTTGTTTGCATAGATACATTCAGGATGAAATGGAGTTCCTCAACATTAAATTGCCTTGGCACGACATATCGATATGCCACCAAGATCGAGCAGAAATTTAAGCAGAAGAAGCAAGACTTTGGATCCGCAAATCTGAAGCCAGGGAAAGGTGACCCCAAACCATAGAAAAAGGGGAAAAGCCAAAGTGTGGTGACTCAAAACAACACCACAAAAAAAAATAAGGACATGAGGAAGTGGTGTGAATTTCATAGTCGCTCCACTCACAAAACAAGCGAGTGTCGGAAACAACAGTCACTAGTGATCGAATAGAAGGCATCTGAATCAGATGCATGTTTTGATTCCAAGTCAGAATCTGACAAGGGGAATGAAAAAGAGAAGTAGATAATTTTTGTGGATCCCAGTGCCACTGTTTCCACCACCTAGATCCAGAGGGAGGATCCCGAGGATCCAAAGGAGGGGGAGTGCCTCTTCCATTCACAGATGTGGGTGAAGGGTTCTCCACTACAATTCCTTGTCGATAGCGGAAGCTAAAATAACCTCATTTTAGCAGAGGTCGTGAAGAGGCTCAGCCTATCGACCACATCACACCCTCACCCACATGCCATCGAATGACTTCACCAAGGAAGAGATCATTGCGTCAGCGAGCACTGTCGCCTTTTGTACAACACCAAGCCCTTCATAGATGAGGTACTATGTGATGTTTCTCCTATTGAATTTTCTGATTTATTATTGGCCCAACCATAATTATGGAAGAGACATGTTGTTTATGAGTCTAGACCTTGTTATATTATTATTACTTTGGAAATAATTTATACAGGATACTGAAGGTAGTACCGCATCCCGCCATCTCGTTGATTACTGCAAATAAATGCAGTAAGATTATTTCCCAAACCAAGAAATTTGTTTACATTACAATTTTCCCATAGGTCAAGAATAATATTATGGCCACAACCTCCAAACAGGGCTTCCCTGCACGACAACAACAAATGGACAAAGTTGTGGAGGAATACAAGGACATTTTCTCTTCACCCACAAAGGTTCATCTACACTGTCAGGTCAATATCTCCATTGATCTAACCCTAGGCATGTCACTGCTTGATGTTTCCATACCTCATGCAACCACACAGATATAATCCACATGTGTACTATCTGACATCCGCTAGCAGGTCAATGACATCTTAGAGAAATCCAATTTCAAGTACAAGCAGCGCCATGATCAACATTGAGTGCCACATAAGTTCTAGGTGGCCAACACTTTTTAGTTACATTTGCAGAAAGAGTGCCTCTTTGGACCCCACCGCAAGCTACGCCCACTTCAAATTAGGCCAACTTCTTCACTGAGTTGTCAAAGTAGGCCAACTCCTTCACCAGGGAAAGTGGTTCACCAGGGATGAGGTTCAATAGAAATTTCCCCACCTCATGGAGGCTCTACATGCAAGGGGGACCATTGCTTCCTAAGGGGATAGGAATTATCCAGGTGGATATTGGTGTCCACACGCCTATTCCACCTAGCCAGATTCACCAGTTTTCTTATTTACTATTTTTAGCAGTTTCTTCGAGTCCTGAACTTCCGAAGCCGTTTTAAGGCCATAAATGGTGTAGTCCTCAGAGATATAATTCCAAAGAGGTATCATACACACCAAATGGAGATACAATGACCAAGTTATGACCTCGGTAAGTTGGCTACCCAAATAACCCCAACGGGGCCCATAAACTCTTGGTATTACATCTCCTTGAGTTAGAGTTTTGGTTGTTTAGGGTTTTATCTTATTGTTCAATAATAAAAATGCCCTTGAGCCTCATTGTAAAAAATTTTAGAGGCCTATAGCTGCCACATATCTTCTCAAAGATAAGCTACCATCACCCTAGCTATTTTATTTCCATTCTGTCTGTAATCATATTTCAGTTATGAGATATTAATGAAACGAAGTCTTATTTTTGTTGCATCTATGCGTTTATGTGTAGTTTTGTATTTTATTGTGTTCCTGCATAAGTGTAGATCACAAAGTATGGAGAGGGTTATAGCAGCCAAAAATACTAGGGCTACATATTGAAAGAGTTGGTGACACTTCCGGTATCCTGACCAATATCGCCTTATGTCTAAGTGCTCTTGCACCTCAACCTATAGGGAAGTATGCCCTAAGATTTGGTCGTTACTTTACATGCATCTAGTGGGAATAGATGAATCTCAACTTTTGGTTTCCATTTTTAGACCCAGAACCCCTACCATGTGTTGGGAGACAACATGAAGGTCCGTGATAATCTACCACCTAGGCCTTACCCCCTTCACTATTTTCTCTCCATGTACCATATTTGTCACTGGATGATGTATGATTTTAATCTCCCTAAAAGAAAATTTCTATGTTTCAATATAAAAAACAACCTTGATAGCTTATGTGTTGCCTATCCACATGGTTGTAGCCTGAACTATAAATTATCTTGTGGCCCATGTGGGGAATTTAGTGTGCTCGGGTTAAGATAATTTTTAGAAATGTGTGTGAAAAAAAATATAAGCTCAAATAAATTAGGTACGAAGATTCCAGAACTAGGATACCATTTACACAAAGTTTAAATGAGCTTAGCATGTGGGGTGAATGTGTGTGCAAGTGATATTGTGAATATACGAAGTGTGAATTGATGTGGGTATGTGATGATACTTTATAATTCCCTTAATTAAACTATGTGATGTTTGTTCCTTAAAATAAAATAAATGATGTGTGGATGATGGACCACTTACTTCGTTCCGAATTATACTATGTGAGTGTATGTTTGTGTGAAAATTTTCAAAGTAAAATATAAGCAATTGCTCTACTTGTAATGGTTATTAAAACAAATTGGTTGGTAGTGATGGTATGTGCAAGGTGAATCCTTTAATACAATTCCCATGATTACATTATGTGATGTTTGTTCCTTGCAAGAAAATAAATGATTTGTGGATGATGGACCACTTACTTCTACTTACTTCTTTCCTAATGATACTATGTGAGCATATGTTTGAGTGCAAAATTTCAAAGTAAAATATAAGCCTCAATTACTCTACTTGTAATGGTTAGTAAAGAAAATTGGTTAGTAGTGATGGTGTGTGCAAGGTGAATCTAGTGCACATACAAAGTGTTTGGATTGCAATTATGTATGAAATATGTATTATATAGTTATAATTTGTGGTATTTCTATAAATGGTTAATAAAATACAATATTGTCAATTTTTTAAAAACAATTTGAAAGATCATAGGAATATTGTCTCCATTTACCAAGTGAATCATCTGAATTTTTTCAAAATTAGTTCTTCTTAGCAACAATTTTTCGTTTCTTCAAGAGACTATATAAATACTAAACTAAAAGTGAGTTCTACAACAAAGTGAAGCATTTCAATACCTTTTTCAAATTTACTTATTCTTAGCAGCAATTTTTTATTTCTTCAAAAGACTATATAAATCCCAAACTAAAAGTTATCCCTACTTAACAAGGAAAGTATTATTTTTTTGTTCATATATATCATATACCAAACATTTCAATTATTTAAATCCAATGTCAACTATTTAAATCTACTCATTTGTATAACAATTTGCAAGGTTGTTGAACTAAAAACTAATAGAAATTAAGTTTAAATTATTATATAAAAAAAATTTCAATACATATTTCAGAGGGAATTATTACTTCAAGAACTTAATTATGTGGTGAATCTTTTAATTTTGAGAGAATGGGAGATTCTTGAAAAATCAAGCTAGTGACTACCAAATTGAAGGGCCAAATTTATTTCATGAGATAAAACAAAATCTACATCTGTAAATTCATACAAATTTATCAACTATAAGATAAATTTTGACTGAAAAAACATACATTACATAAATACACATTTCATGATACAATAAGGAACCTATTCAACTAATTTTGAAGTATGTTAATATTTTATATCCTACTAGATACAAAATCAAATTAGTTGGAAAATGGTTTTTCATTAGAAGCACCATATCATTTAAAGTTTTAAGATGTTTAACTAAAATTACCATAAAACAATAGTAGGAATAACTTTTTTAAAGGAACAACTTATCATTACTATAGAGAATCTCACAATTACAAATAAAAAGTGGAAGAAATGCGGGACGAGAAGGACAATGAAGTTGATAAGGAAACAAAAATAAATCAAGAGATAGAGGTTTTAGTGGATTTAGAGAACAAGGAATATGCTTCAAAGACTTATAAACAATGAATGTACATTGTTATCATTTGTGGTGAAGAGGGGAACAAATGATTTGAGTATTTTTTTGGTAGAATGTGCATGGAAATTTTAGCACAACAATCAAGTAGGGCACAAGGAGGGGTAAGAGGATTTTAAAAACTATATGTCTCTACAAGGAACCTTTTTTGTGTCGTGCAAAGATGGATATCCAATGTATTTTATGTTTTCAATTATTTTTCATCAAATCTTGACAAATTTTAAAATAAATAACTCCTCTTTTTAACTTTTGAACCATATTTTGCAATATATTTCACGATTACATGTTAAGAAACAACTAGATGAATTTAATCGACATTAGATTTCCATAGTCTAAGAAGATTAACATTGTAAACATTTGTAACATATATTTAATACATTCACACTAATTTATTCATTTTTCATTTATTATTTATGAATATAATATTGATTAATCACATGATTGCGCCATGGAGATTTATAGTTATATGCAATAATACATTCCTTTTTGTGCAAGCACGAATCTACACTACACTTTGTATGTCTTTAAAAAACTTGTTTTAAAAAAAAAAAATTCATAACCTTCATGTGAGAATTGAAAGAAGAAACTTGTGAGGTTTTCAAAGGTAGGGATAATTATTTAGGATTCAAAGAACCATTAAATGTTATATATGTTGATGAATGTTACGAAAGTTTAATGTTGTTATATATGTTTAGCAAAGAATGGATTCTTAGTTCACACACATTGGAAGTAGGGATATTCTTGCTCCTCTAGATCTTGACACATTTTTTCTATTTTAAATCCTACTTGGGATATCAAACATTAATCAAACTAATATTATACGCTTTGGAGCACCTATGTGACAACATTTTTTGTTAATCCCCCTTGTAAATAAACTGTCATGTATTGTAATTCATGTAAATAATTTATGGAAATTATGTTCCAATGGTTTTCTTTGGTTAAATCACATAGTTTTTGTGGGTTATCTTGAAACATTAAAATCCAAATTTTGTTCATAATTTGCATGAATTCAAGTGGTTTCAAAAAATTCCAATAAGCCATGGTTTCAAGTAGTTTTCAATAATTTGCATGATTTCAAGTGGTTTTCTTTAATTGTTGTTACATTTCATTTTTTGACTACATGGTATTACTTTCAATGCTTATTTTATCTTAGGTTTTTTGTTTCATTCTCCATTTGTTTATGGTTTTCAATCATATTTCCTAATGCATACAATATGGAGCAAGTAATATGAGAAGTGAGACCATTTGAATTACCTGAATTTTCATAAATTTCTTGAATTGCATGATCTTCTAGTTCTCTCAATGTATGAAATATTTTTCCCATCCTTACTCTATATTTCTCTCATATTTCCTTTGTGGATGTCACTTTATTTCCTTTTCTAGATACAAATCTCCAAATTCCCATGTTTTTTGTGAATCCTTGTGTAATTTTGATGCTCTGATATTTCTTTATGAATGAATATTTGCTACTTTTTTCTATAATAAAATTTAGACACTAATTTACTTGTTGATAGTGGAGGCTCGATCAATCCCTTGAGATGTATCGTTTACCATTAATAACATTAATAAAATTTGGTAGGGGGGTTGGTGGGTTAGTCTTTTTAATGGCTCAATCGAGCTGCTAGTTAACCATGTATACAACTCAATCGAGGGTTATCTTAATTATCAATCGAGAAATTTGAATTTTTAATTTAAGCATTTGATCGAGCTCCTTAAGTCCTAAAAATTACAGTTTCAGCACCCCTTCCGCAAATTTCTCTACAACCACATTTTGTACCCTCGTGGATTTAGGGTAGAATTTATCCTTAAGTGGTGGAGTTGATCATGTTGGATTCGTGAAATATTCCTTCATCCAATGGAATATGAATTTGACACTTTCCAATTCATATGATATTTTCATCTAATTTATTTTAAACATAACGTTTGAATTTTTTTTAGACAGTCTCAAAGGAGATGAATAAAAAGTCAATAACATAAAATATACACGACAAAAAAATTCAAAAAATACCACTATCTTCATTTACAAATCATATTCAAAAGGGTACACTTATTTTTCCAATTTATATAAAGAGTTGAAAAAAAACTTATGTGAACAAATGTGTCTCCAAACTGCAATTGAAATTACTTCACCAACTTCGAAAAATAATATAAAATATAATTTTGTATAAAAAATAATATTTTAATATGAAAAACTTAGTTCTCTTCGTGTAGATCATACTCATATATATATATATATATATATATATATATATATATATATATTAAATTACACATTTTATACTAAGTTATGCCACATGAACACATGCATACCTGTTAAGCTTTGTGAAAATTTTCAAGTAAATATATTGCATTTAATGAAAAATTGAGAGATTATACAAATTAATTTTTTTTGCAAAAAATAACATTAGGACAACAACATAATTATCGACATATTGTATTTTTACTCTGAATCAATAGTTTTAACATGTAAAAAAATATAAGACTAAGGTCATGGGACACTTATTCCAAGTTGAATGGTGGGGAAAAAATCCTAGTGGGTGTTCATTTGGTTTATTATAGCTAAGGAAATTTCCAAAGGCATTGGAACGGAAAAGAGACATTTATTGGTATTTTATTTATGAAAATAATGGAAAAAGGAGAAAAGGGAGATGAAAGGTCGCATATTTGCATGAGAAGTAAATTGAAGGAAAAATAGAGGAAAATGAAGAAAATAGAGGCCTCAATGATAAAAAGGCTTATGAGGATCATTTCAGGGTATTTTTTTAGTTTTAGCTTAGAGCTCTCTCTCATACTCTTGCACACCTAGAGTATTCTCGAAGCACTTTGGCATACATTGTATTTGGAGAAAGAAGACAAAGGAAATCAGGAAAGTGGAAGGGGACAAGTGGATCAATGACTATAACTAGATTTCTTGCAGCTGTTGAGTTGCATATATGATTTCCTTGCTAGTTTTGGAATGCATGATACATGCATGTGATTTCTTGGTTATGAGTTGTCAATGGCATGGAGGATTTCCTAGATTGACAGTGGTTTTTCCTAGCCTTATTTCCTATCATTATCATTTCCTAGATATCCATGGTGTTGTGGGTTTTATCTTTTTTTATAGTTGATTCTCATGTTCCTTATGGATGCGGGTTGAGTTATTAGTTCCTGGAGCCTTGGTTGGATAAACCTTATGGTAGCCTGATGACAACTGTGGGTTGAATTATTAGTCCTGAAGACTTGGTTGGGAAAACGCTCTAGAAGGCCGACTAAAATTGTGGGCTGAGTTAATAGTCCTAAAATTTTGGTTGGAACAAACACTTTTGAGCCTTGGACAACTTGGCTAGAGACTGATCTAGTGATGGTTAGCAATGTCCGACCGTGAGGTGGAATCACTAGTTTATGGTTGAGGTGGTTTGGCCTTTAGAAGCCCGTATTTGGTTTTCTTGGTTTATTCCATAAAATCACACATTAATTCTTGGAATATGGCACGGGGGTGACTGGCTGAAAGAAATTTTTGGTTCAACCCAGTCTATGGTTGGGTGGTATGTGGAAGTCCCTGAATTGGTTTGATTTGCAATTGTTAATAAGAGATCATTTTCCTTTATAATTTCATGATTGAATGTACTTTTCATTATCTAGCTTTAATGGTTGTTTCATCATCATTATATATTTGGTTATTTGTTGGTTATAAGCAAGTTTTATGACAATATTGATGTATGGATCTCATCATGTTTGGTTAGTAGATGAAATATTAATGGATGAATGACCTAATAGATAAAAATTAAGCTATTGGGAGGAGACATCAATCCTACTTGACGATTCTTAGATAAGTATGAGATCCCTATGTTCAGATAATATTTTGTTATGACCTGTAGATTACATGTTCATGATATGTTTGACGGAAGGCCTGTTATGGCCGGTAGGGGTTTGGTAAAGTACTTGTTCAATATTTTTAATCAGTAGCCTTGTTACAATGCTATTTATCATTTGTGGAATTCTCATGAGGTTTTGGGCAAAGGCCTGAGTCCTAGCCCTAAAAAAGTGGCTCAAAATTTGGGGTTGATGGTGCAAAACTGCCTGAAAAAGGGCATAGTCGCATGGATGCCTTGTTGTGGGAGCAACTAGAGGGTTTGAGTACAATGGATGTCTTTTCATGGGAGCGACTCAAGGTCTATATCAAATAAAACATCAAATTGTTTCAAAGGTTGGGCACCTGGAAGGGTTGGCCCCTAGAGGTCTTGTAACTCCCGAGGAAGGTCATATTGGTCTTGTCGTGTTGGTTCCACTTCCCTAAATGTACATGGGGAGTTGAATCATATCATAGTAACTCTTTATCAGATGTTTACCCCGGTTGGCAGGATAGCTTGGGTAAATGTGGGAGGAGGGCATTACAGAGTGGTATTAAAGTGGATTCATTCTCTTTGGGGCATGTCTAGTTCTTGTTCTCTTTAGGTGTTATCTAATACCACAAAGTGGTATTAGAGCATGGTTCACCCCTTGTACTAGATGGGCGGAATGTGGATTGTCATGCATGCATGTAGATTGTATATGTGATTGATGTGTATGCATAGTGGTAGTGATTGTTACAGTTGTGCTTATATGTAACAATGGATGATGTTGTTGTTGATATGTGTTTTTCATGAATGCATGTCGGTTGTATATGCATTTTTTATGCATTTCAGTTTCTATATGTTGTTATGCAAGCATTTTCATGGTTATAGTTATGCATGTATAGTAGGTCAAAAATGCATTGTGAGGTCATTGTATATGGTTTGTGTCATCATGATGTTGTTGGTTGTTATGATACTAATGTGTTGGTTGATATAGAGCAAGAGATGCAGATCATCAAAGAGAGGTTGCAGCATTGGACCTCAGGGTAGGAGAAAATTTTCATATAGGTTTGTATGGTGGGTATGCAGGTATGTTGGTTAATGGTTTTTATAATCAACAAGGTTATGTACATTCTTGTTGGTCTATGTTTTTTGCAGTTACATTTATGATATATGCTAGTTAATCAATGTGATCATATGTAGATGCATCGATTAGTCATGAAGGATAGTAACTTGTTCTTATATGCATTGTGCTTATATGGATGATGGTTATGGTCATTATACTTACAATATCGATGTTATATGTATCGTGATAATATGGATTGGTCTATGCAAATGGTTTTTGTTATGATATTCAGGTATGAGTTGACTGATTTGTGATATTGTGTCGTATTAATCTGGACTAGCTTGTGCATATGTGATAGCCTCCCATGAGATACATTCAGGTATGAGTGTGATTATGTCATATGTTTGGTTTATCTAACATGGTATGTTTACATGTTTTCTGAATTTTTGATTAATTTCATGATATAAGTATGTGTCTATAAGATTTCATGAAGGAATGATATTGTTTTAAGATGGTTGTATTAACTCAATATGTGTCGAGATAACTAATATGTACTTGAGTGTAAGTAGGTGCTAGTTGTAGCATTATGAATTATGACTGTGAGTTGATTGTTGGTTATGACATGGCTTTTATTCTTGGTAAAGGCTAATTTTAAATTAATAGATATGATGTCTTGATATTTGGAACATGTGAATGACATGTGTGGGAAGTTGCATGCCAACATGTTTGGTATTAGCATGACAAGGTAATATTTGATTTATTTATATAAATAACAATTGGATGATGTGATAGTACATAATAAGACTCAATTTCCGCAAGTTAAAAGGTAAAATAAAGGAATTTGGTGAGAATTCCTCTATTTATGTTTGGAAACCACACTTCCAAATGAATGAGTGCTTTGCATGAATACAAAAATTCTTCTTAACCTAGATTTTGTCTGACATTATGTGGATATATGTTATATTTTTGAACATGTATTTGACAGGTATAACAATTTTTTTTCAATTAAGGTTGGTTTCGTAAAGGTAATGGAGTCCCTTGAGAGAGGATATATGTACGTGTCCAGCTACAAAGTAGCATGCTTGGCACAACAAGGTAAGGTAACCGGTATATTGTTATATTTATTTATACATTGATAGTTGTGTGTTTATGGCAGTATGATGCAGGGGATTGCATGGAAAAAGATATTGGCATGAAATCTTGAAGAAGGCTTGGGTTGAAATTCCCTTAGAAGAATTTGGAATCCATGGGGAATTGATTCATGGTGTCTGTTGCTAGTTTTATGCTTTCAATATTTTGTGATTTTTTTTGCTCGATTTGCATTTTTATTTATGTATAGTGTATGACCATACATATTTGTTTGTGATGTCATATTGCTATTGTTTTTTCATGGTTTTTTTTTGTTCTTTTTTATTGTTCTTTCCTTTTTAATTTTGAGGGTCTTGGGAATTGGTTGGGAAAGAGGAAGTTAATAGAGCTTGGGGAGAGTTGAATGAAACCTGACAAGTAATGTAAGACCTAGATGAAGTTGGTGCATGAATGTAGGGAAACTAAAGACAAGAATATGATAACTGGTTGGATTGGTTGGGTGCATTGGTGTAAACGGATGTCAATAGGATAGCCATGAGAAAGGAAACCATTGAAGGTAAAGTAAATGGATTTGAGGTATCATATGCCTTGGCTATGTTGGGAACTGTTATTCTCAATGTTGTGCATGTTGTGCATGGATAAATGGAGTTTTCTTAACCTTTACCTTATGATATATGGTAATTATGTTGTAATCATGATTATTTTGATGTCTATATACATATACATGTATGTATGTATGTCGTTTTCTACAATTTTTGTCAAGGATCATGATTTTTTTCTTCTAATGTTTATATGTATGTATGTATGTATGTATGTTGTTGTCTCACAGGGTTTTTAAGGATCATTCTTGTGTAGGAATGATTTATTAGGTAGGCGAATGGCATGAATAGGTTCATGGTATCATGAGGAATCAAGTGGGAAGAGTGGCCCTGACAAATCTATGAGGTCAGTATCATGTGGATATGAATTTATATTTTGTGATTATACTATGCCTATGTTATGGTAGGTAATGTTGAGGAATACATCAATGGAATTAAAACGATGTGATCTATAGCATGTTGGGGTAAGCATGGATGGTGGAAAGATACTAGAAGCAAGGTTTCCTGGTAGAGACAGTGTGGTCTCCGAATGTGCAGTAATATTATTGTGTATATGTTGTAAATATTTTAAATGTTGTACCTGTGATGTTGTATACATGTGATGTTGTGTATATATGGTGTTGTGTGCATGTTGGATATGTGGTTTTGTGTATATATGGTGTTGTGTGCATGTTTTATATGCAGTGATGTGTACATATGGTGCTTTATTCATGTTTCATATGTGGTGTTGTGTACATATGGTGTTGCATGCATGTTGTATATATGGTACTATGTACATGTGGTGTTGTGTTCATGATTGTACATGTGGTGTTGTGTTCATGTGGTGTTGCTTACATGTTTCACATGGGGTGTTTTGTGCATGTGGTGTTGTGTACAAGTGGTGATGTGTATATGTTTTATAGGTGGTGTTGTGTACACATTGTGAAGATGTCACTATGTACATGTGGTACTGTGTAAACATCATACATGTTGTGTTGTGCATGTGTGGTATTGTGTTATTATGTTACATGGATTGTGTAGTTGTTGTATCGTGACATGTGTATTCATTTTTTTGTACTATGTGTACGTATATATATTGTGTTATACGCAAGGTGTAGGTGTATGTATAGTGTTGATTTGTACACCGGGTGTATGTGTATGTGTCTGATGTATACTTTGTGTATGTGTACATAATTGAAGAGGAGAGAAGACACTAGGTGTTTTCTGGGCGTGGAAACGAATTTGGTGTATGTATGAAAAGGACAAAAGACAAAGGTATAAGAAAATGACCGATTAAAGGATAAGTATCAGTATTTTATTTTAGTTTTATTATGTATGTGATCTATGATTCTGATATATGATCTATTATTCTAGTTACATATGATCTATGATTTTGGTTTATGATGATTGCATGTGATTCATGATTTTGATCATGATGGTTGTGTTTTCAGATAACCTAATGTGATATGTTTATACACGATGATTTGGTCAAGATTTGGTTTGGCTTGTTGTGACAGGAAGTGAACATAAGTGCAAGTGTACCCTATTAACGGGCCACCAATGAGGTATGATTTGGATTTATTTAAATTCATTTTGAATCTAATGGGAATTATGTTCTTGGTACAAGAAAGCATGGAATATGCTCAGACTGAGTGGTTGAAATTGACTGCAAGCATTGGCAGCAACATCAAAAGGAATTTGAACAGGCAATAGTGTGTGGTTAAAGCACTTCAGGAGCAGGGCCATTGTGGGACACTGGTACCCAATAGTGTCCATTGATTTCCATTAGCATGATATGACTAGAATGATGGTTTTGAGGTAGGGATATGCCTTGGTTTTTGGACCTTCCGATGTGAGGAAACCTTGCTAATGGAGTGGTCGCCCAAGAGAATATATAATAGATAATGGGATGTCTGCAGAACTTAGAAGGTGTGTGACTGCATGAAAGGGGGTGACCGGATTTCCTGAGGGAAAATGTAGTGGAGAAGGGAAGGTAGAGGAATAATTTTTTTTGGTCATTATGGTTTCCATATGGAATCATATGCACATTGGCAGTGTGCCATGGAACAATGAGCTGGTAATTTTTCACTGAGAATACAAGTATTGCATGATTGTAGCATTGGACATTGGATGCATATTTGATATTGGCAGTGGATTCTGGATTTTTTGATAAGGAGGTGAATCCTGGGACTAATTTTGAGGGTGGAGGTGTGAGCCTCTAGATTCCCTTGTTGTTGATGTGGGTATCGTATCCTTTTATTTGTTGGTTGAGAAAATGTGCATATGTGTATATTATTGTAAATATTGTATCGAACTATATTTATAAAGCTCCATAGATTATATGATTATTTTTTGGTTGAAGAAAACATGTATGAGTATATATGTGCTTGTTATTGTAAACATCATAATAATTTGTGTTGTAAAGCTCCAGTAAGCGGTATGTTTGTCACGTTTTCAATAGTTGGTTATTGTAAATATTGCAATGAACTGTGTTAGAAAGCTCCATAAGAAGTATGTTTTGTTTCAACAGTTTTCTAGTTATAGGTGTCATTGAACACTGAAGATGGCATTCCCCCCAAGGGGGTGATCTGAATATGTGAAAACCAGTTTTGTTGTGCTAGCTCCCTCATCGGTATTATAAATGTGTGCTTAATGATCGTCTCAAATTAGAAAGTAATGAGAGGGTTTATGTGTCTTTTATGAGCAATTCATTAAGTAAAATAGTTGTTAAAAACACATCTACATCAAGTAAATTGCAAATAAATAATACACATCAAACACATTACACAGTATTTGATAACGAAGTTCACCCCTCCTGGGCTACATATCCATGGACCTGCTTCAATGGCTTTGCTCTCTTTGGATTAATGGAAAATTATATGATTACATGCACCTACAATGCTCCAATGGCTCTGAAACCTACTCCAATGGATTCAGAAGACCCAAAACCCCATAGGTAGCCTCTTTTGTCTCTACAAATGGTCTTCAGGTGATCTAGACATGGCCTCCTCTCTTGGTGGCCCTAGGCTTCTTTAATCTTAAAAGTGAAAAAAAAAAACACTTACAAAAGTGTTCCTCTGCCTCTGAAATCTATTCCATCATGCTCATAGCATCCAAATAATCTAGGATTGACTCTTTCTACGCCTAATTTGGTCAAAATATGCCAAAGTTATGGCTTCTTCAGTATTTCCTAGGAAAACTCCACTAAAACTAGAGCAACTCCAGGTAAATCCACTATTTATGGAGGTAGCGCCGAATTTGGAAGACTCTACTAATCCAACTTCCAAGTTAAGTGCAGTCAATTAGTGGATAAGCATGGTTTAAATGGTAGTTAGCATGCTAAGCACGTTTAAACAAATCTGAAAGCAAATAAGGATTAGCGCATATAAACCATAGTTTATTGGTATAAAACAGTTTTAATACGTTTAATTCCACGCATTAGCATTGCCCTCTGCCATATTCATAGATGCATGGTGGTATGTGATTGGGTTTTCCCCCATATCCTTTCACCGCAACCTTATTTTAAACTCAAATATGTGCCATTAATATCCATTGCGTAGCCTAGTTGGTAAAGCTTGTGTGTAGCATGGGGGAGGTCGCGGGGTCAAGCTAGACCTCTACCCAGCCACTATATAAAAAAATTTCCCCACCTTATAAAATGAAATTCCGACCACACTTAGCCAAAATTCGGCCTTTGGGGGGGGGGCACGTGGTAGCCTCCGAGCTAGCGATGTGTCAGCATCCCGTTGGTTCTCCAAAAACCAACCATAAACTACCATGTGCCTACAAATTTGGGCCACCCACAAATTTACACCTGTCAACATGCTATTGGTAGGTGGAAAACCATAAATTCGACCCCTTTGACCCTGTTTGACCCTTTTTTTTGAAAAATCCCCTATTTGGTCAAGCAGACAACATGCTCTAACTTTAACATACTGAGTCATTTTTCAATGAAATGAAATGCGTCAGATTCCTGGCGATGAGACCTATCTAGTTGTTCTGGTTTGGAGTGATTCTGAGAACTTTGAATTTTTAGCAAATTTTTGCCCCCAATCTAGATTCTGATCGCTCCTTCTCACTAACAGGCTTTTGGACCCACAAAATCTGGTTATTTGATGAGAGATGAATACTCTTATCTTTCCCAAGTTCTATCAACTTGATTCTACTTGAAAAATCTCCATGAAAACCATTTGGTTTCACTGACATTCCTTGCCTTGCAAATGACTTGGAACTTCAACCAATATCCTCCTATTTCTGACCCAATCCAACACTTGTTGGCTACTTGCTGACTGATCAAAAACCTTTTTGTACCAAAGCGATCCCTTGGTGCTTGGAAAACTGATTGATGGCCTTCCCACTGAGAATTTTGTTCCTCCTTTGCACACACATGCATTTGATGCAAGCTTCTCCTTGGAAACCACTTTTCCAAGTTAAGTCCATCTTAGTGACTTACAACAGTGAGTTCCAATATCATAAATCACAAGAAAATAAATGACCATTTATTTTACCTCCTCGGTTCCAAATTCCACATTTGGAAGAATGCATTCGCCATCTCTTTCACTTCTTGGCGTCAACACATCAAATGGTCTACAATGGTTGTTTTTTTTGCTGCAAACTTTTGGCATCTTGTCTACTTTCCACTTCTTGATTCCATAATCCTCCTGTATTGACATGCTTCTCATGCCATGATTTGAGAATGAATTTTAATCATGAGCCTCTCACTAAAGGGTGGACCTTCCAAAATCCCGAGACATCTTGTCACAAGAAAAACCATTAACTTGAAAAACACATCATGCAAGAACACATCTACATGACCTCTTCCTTTTTCTCCTTCAAAGCAACAAATTTCACATCATGTGAACATCACCATGTACTCTTACATATTGGTGTACAAATCATCGACCAAACAGAAGTCAACAAAACATGCCTCTTCAAACAACTAACTCTCAAGTCAAACAAAAGAATGTACAACAACTTGACGATTCTTCTACCAAAATAACAAGAATTTCACATCTCATGAAGCAATTCGTCAACATCTCCCTTTCATCTTTGGATACAAAATCAACTTTTCCAAGTCGATAAGACATACATGTAACACACAATCGACAAACACAATTCGATCACTCATGCATGTGCAAATGATCAACATTCTCAAGTTGACAAACAAACTTGATAAACAAAGCAATCAACCAACACAAGTCGATCACTCATGCATGTTCAAGCACAATGAAACTATAAAAAATTCCACTGTCCACACACACAAACTCTCATGCATGTATACAATCACAAGTACAAAAATCCCATTGGTATGTACAAGTACTTAAAGAGTTGAAATAATAAATTTTGCTGCAACAAAGTGAGTCAACATAACTCTACTTCTCCAACATCTTGCTCCATGTAATATGCAACATACATTCGAGGAAAAAGAAATGCATAAATAAGGCAAAATTTGCATCAATAATCAAAATAAATGAAAGGCCTTAAATGGTTAAGAAACCTTACCATCTCTTTCCAAACCACTTCAATGTTGTTTTTTTCAACTACACTTCATCATGTGAAGAATCCCGACCCACATCAGTTATGGAATCCTCTTTTCCATTCTTTTCAATATTTCTTTCCACCTTCTTCAAATGTCGTGGATAACTTGTTTGATACAAAGTCCAACACTTGTCTACAAGATGACCTTGCTTATGGCAATGAGTGAAAAATAATTTCATCTTCTTTTCAACATGGTTTGCATTGTCCAATGGACCTTTTGCTTTTTGTCTCCTTTTTTTTGAAATTTTTTTGTGTATGGCTATCTTGTTCCAACATCTTGAAACAATATGTTTATTAAAACCAAAAAAGTAACATGTAAACTTTCTCCAAATCTTATGTGAAGATTTACCATGTTTATCATAATCAAAAGAAACTTTATTAAAGGTAAATTCATACCTTGTAAATTCACCTTTGTCGCCTTCTTGAGGAGGTGAATTTGATGAGGTAGTGTCTCTCTTCAGAATACCAACAATGGCTTCAATGGTTTTAGAGCTTTCAACATCCTCTTGTTTGTCATTCTCATTAGTTGCATGCTTATGAGCATCTTCTTGCAAAGTAGGTATAAAATTTTTGCATTGCTCATGAACACAAACTTCACAAGCTTGAGGTAATGAACATGTAATGAAAATCCTTCTTGGAACACCTTCATGTGTCTCCTTGGCTTTGGATAATTCTCCATCATGTTGTCCATAACCAAGACCCAAATACCTAGGCCTTTCCTCAACAACAATTGGCTCAACTATGACTTGTGCATGTTTGCCCAATAATTTCCCTTCATAGTCCATCTTCATAAATAATTTGGACCCTATTCCTCTAGTGTGTCTTTCAAAAGAACCTACACATTAATTTTGAGGATAAATAGAAGATAAACTTGAATTGCATACCTCTTTTTCATGCACATACTTGGCTAGAGTTTCCTTTGCAATATGGAGTTGAGTCTCCATCTCATGCATTCTTGCTAGGTTTGCATTTGCAATATGGAGGTGAGTCTCCATCTCATGCATCTTTTCAAGACGCTCTTTCTTCTCTTCCTTCATGGCCATCAACTTCTCTTGAAGTATAATGCTCTCCCTCTTATCTTCATAAATATCTTGCACCATATCTCTCATGATGAAGAGCTTCTGCAGCATCTCTTTATAAAAGAGTCTTGCTAAGGAAGATTGGTTAGAAAAACTTCTTGATGAGGCTACCATCACACTTGTAATGCATAAAAAGTTTCTTTGATGTGATTTGAGAGCTGAGTCCTCAATCTTGGACTTCTCTTCTCTTCAGATTACACACATAAACTTGCACACAATTAAATTATCCTTGCACAAATACAAAAGCAATAGATAATTCTCTAGCTAACCTTGGAAAACCATCTCAGGGCTAAACTGAGCTAAATTGTTCTCTGATACCAACTTGATTTGAATATGGACAAACTAGCTTTGTTGTGCTAGCTCCCTCATCAATATTATAAATGTGTGCTTAAGGATCGTCTAAAATTAGAAAGTTATGAGAGGATTTATGTGTCAATTTTTGTGTGTCTTTTATGAGAAATTAATTAAGTAAATTAGTTGTTAAAAAAAATGTACAACAAGTAAATTGCAGATAAATAATACACAAAAACACATTACAAAGTAGCTTATAATGGATTTCACCTCTCTCGGGCTACATCTCCATGGACCTGCTTCAATGGCTTGGCCCTCTTTGGATTAATGGTAAATTCTATGATTACATGTACCTATATGTCTCCAATGGCTCTGCAACCTACTTCAATGGATTCATAAGACCCAAAAACAACTAGGTAGCCTCTTCTGGCTTTGCAAATGGTCTTCAAGTGATCTAGACATGGCCTCCTCTCCTAGTGGACCTAGGATTCTTTAATCTTTAAAGTGAAGAAAACACTTATAGAAGTGCTCCTCTACCTCTGTAACCTACACCATCATGCTCAGAGCATCCAAATCATCTAAGTTTGACTCTTTTTGAGCTAATTTTGTCGAAATATGCCAAAGTTATGGCTTCTTCAGTATTTCCTAGGAAAACTCCACTAAAAATAGAGCAACTCCAGTTAACTCCACTATTTCTAGAGGTAGCATCAAATTTGGTGAACTTTGTCAATATAACTACCAATTTAAGTGCAGTTAATTAGTTGATAAGCATGATTTGAATGGTATTTAGTGCGCTAAGCGTGTTTAAACAAATCCGACATTAAAGAAGGATTAGCGCGTATAAACCATAGTTTAGTGGTATAAAACCATTTTAATATGTTTAATTCCACGCATTAGCATTGGCCTCCACCACAGTCATAGCTGTATGGTTGTATGCGATGGGGCTGGCCCCCATATCCTTCTACTGCAACCTTAGTTTAAACTCAAATATGTGCCAAGACCCATAGTTATTAAGATCCACTGCGTAGCCTAGTTGGTAAGGCTTATGCATAGCGTTGGGGAGGTCGCGGGGTCTAGCCTAAACTTCGCCCATCCACTATATAAAAAAATTTCCCCACCTTATAAAATGAAATTCCGACCACACTTAGCCAAAATTTGGCCTTTGGGGGGGCACGTGGCGGCTTGCGCGCTAGCCACGTGTCAGCATCCCAATGGTTCTCCAAAAACCAACCAGAAACTGCCATGTGCCTAGAAATTCAAGCCACCCGCAAATTTACAATTGCCAGCATGCTATTGGCCAATGGAAAACCATAAATTTGACCCCTTTGACCCTATTTGACCGTTTTTTTTTTTTAAATTTGCATGTTTGATCAAGCAGAAAACAAGCTATAACTTTCACATATGAAGTCAGTTTTCGATGAAACGAAGTGGGTTAGATTCCTGCCAATGAGACCTATCCACTTGGTCTAGTTTGGAGTGGTTTTGAGCACTTTGAATTTTTAGAAAAAATTTCCCCCAATCTGGATTCTGATCATGGGGAGGGTTTTGTAACAATACCGGTTAAAAATTCATGTTAAAAAAATATAAAACCAAGGTAATGGGATACATATTCTAAGATGAATGGTGGAAAAAACATCTTAGTGGGTGTTCATTTGGTTTATTATGGCTAAGGAAATTGGCAGAGGCATTGGATCAGCCAAATAAGCATTTAATCGTATTTTATTTATGAAAATAATGAAAATAGGAGAAAAGGGAGATGAAAGGTCACAGATTTGCATGAGAATGAAATTGAAGGAAAAATAAAAGAAAATGAAGAAAATAGAGGCCTTAATGATAAAAAATCTCTCGAGGATCAGTTCAGGGTCTTTTGCTAGTTTTAGGTTGGATCTATCTCTCTATTCTCTCTCTCATACTCTTTCACACCTAGAGTATTCTTGGAGCATTTTTGCATACATTGGATTTGGAGATAGAAGGAAAAGGAAAGCAGGAAAGTGCAAGGGGGCAGGTGGATCAACAAATACAACTAGATTTCTTGCAGGTATCGAGTTATACGCATCGTTTCCTTGCTAGTTTTGGCATGCATGTTACATGCATGTGGTTTATTGGTTATGAGTTATCATTGGCATGGATGATTTCCTGTACTGACAATGGTTTTTCCTAGCCTTACCATTTCCTAGACATCCATGGTGTTGTGGATTTTATATTTGTTTCCTGGTTAGTGCTCATGTTCCTTATGGTTGTGGGTTGAGTTATTAATTCATGGACCCTTGGTTGGACAAATGCTCTGGAAGCTCGGTGACCATTGTGGGTTGAGTTACTAATCCTAGAGCCTTGGTTGGGCAAACATTGTGGAAGCCCAGCGAAAATTGTGGGTTGAGTTACTAGTCCTGGAAGCCAAGTTGGAACAAATGCTCTGAATCCCTGGACAACTTGGATAGAGACCCATCTAGTGAGTGTTAGTGATGTCTGAATGTGAGGTGGAATCACTAGTTGAGGGTTGACATGGTTTGGACTTTGGAAGCCCTGGTTTGGTTTTCTTGTTTAATTCCATGAGATCCCACATTCATGCTTGTAATATGGTGTGGGGGTGACTGGATGAAAGAAATATTTGGTTCATACCAATGTATGGTTGGGTGGTACATGGAAGTATCTGACTTGGTTGGATTTGAAAATGTTAATAATAGCTCCTTTTCCTTTGGTATTTCATTAGTAAACGTGATTTTCATTATGTAGCTTTAGTGGTTGTTACATCATTGATATATCTTTGGTTATTTTTTTCTTATAAGCATGTTTTATGACATTCTTGATGTATGGATCTCGTCATGTTTTGGTTAGTAGATGAAATTTTAATGGATGAATGACCTGATATATGAAAATGTAGCTATTGGGAGAAGAAACCAATCCTCCTTAACGATTCTCAGGTAAGTATGAGATCCCTATGTTCATATTTTTTTTATGACCTATATATTACATGCTCATGATTTTTTTGATGGAAGGCCTGTCATGGTTGGTAGGGGTCTAGTCAAGTCCTTGTTTAATATTTTTCATTAGTAGCCTTGTTATAATGTTATTTATAATTTGTGAATGTCTTATAAAGTTATGGGCAGAGGCCTGAGTCCTAGCCCTTAAAAAGTGGCTCAGAATTTGTGGGCGACGGCACATAACTACCTAAAAAAGGCCATAGTCACATGGATTCCTTGCTATGGGAGAGACTAGAGGGTCTCGGTCACATGGATGCCTTGTCATGGGAGCGTTTGAGGGTATAGATCAAAAAAACATCACTTTGTCTAAGGGGTTGGGCACCTCTAAGGTGTTAGCTCCTGATCTGGACCCCAGGCTGAAAAGGGCAAAACAGGGTAACATCTAAACCACGCTCAGCCTTGTAGCTATCCCTACAAGGACAGGGGAGGGCTCTCTCCGTGAAAAGGATATTAAAAAAAACACAATAATGGACTGATATTAGGCTAGGTAAAATGATGGGAAAATGTTTTAATAAAATGAAATAATTTTTCAGGGACATGTGGGACAAAAATGGGACAGTTTGAAACTGGGAAATTAAATCAGGATACAGGATATTTCATGGGGCACGATAGGCAAGAAATTTTAGCAATTAAAGTTAAATAATAATGGAATGGAAAGACTGGTGAGGAGATGAAAAGGGCATGGGAGATGTATCCTTTTCAAACAGAAGAAAAACACAAAGTATGAATGATTTCCCAAGGCAGGGCATAAAAATGGATCCTACCTTTCTATCTTGAAAGCATTCAACCAGAAATGTTTATGGATGAAAGGTGAAACATAACAAATTTACATATGAAACAAAGGAGAAAAAAAATGCTAAAACTCATACCACATGAATCCCACAAATCAAAGTTGCATCTCTTATTAATTCCCTGTCAAACTGTACAATGGAGTGCAGAGCATTTCTTCCACACTTTTCCCCTACTTCTGAGTTACATACTAACTACAAATGATTTACAGTTACATTAAATAGGCTGAAATGTGGGAACATAGATCCACAAAAAGAGGTAGTTGTTTTAACAACTCAAAACTGAAATCTGAAGATAGAAAAGAGAACCAACAATCTACCTAAAGAAAGAGCAGTGTTACATTTGACCACTTGAAATTTGCTGATAACCAATGGGAAGAAGAAATTTGTAGCGTAGATCCCTTTTAAATCATAGCTGAGGATGTGACTGTTACAAATTTAGTTCTCGGCCTCTGACTTTTGCTCACTGTTTCCATTATTTTGTTGAAGAGAACTGACTTTAATAAAATGCTGTCGAAAAAAAATAAAATGAATTTATGCCTTTGTGAAGGGAAAAGCGATTTTTGGATGGAAGGAGGGGAGGGAAGTGGGGTCCATATTATAATCGCAATCGGGATCGAAGGGGAGGCAATATATAATAAAGTGTTAAAATCGCAATCGGGATCAAAGGAAAGGGGAGGGGACGCAACATATAATAAAACATCGTAATATTTTAGGCGACGATGCAATCGCAATCGGCGATCGGAGGAATGGGAAGATATATGTGGAACCAAACCAAAAGCTCCGATGCGATTGGCAAAATGGGAATAGGAATAAAGATAAGCCAAAGGGATTTTCTTTCAAAACACATTTAAAAACGTTTGGGCACTTTTACAAAGGGGTAAAATGATTTATATTGAAAGAGAGGAGAGCTAGCAAGGTGGGACTGGGGGTATGAATCACAATCGGAATCAGGCTTGGGAGCGGCGAAAAATAAAATGTGCCAACGGATTTTGCCGATTCGATTGGGGGAGGTCCTTCGTATAATGAAATAAAAAAAAATACAAATTTAACAAAGGAAATAGCCCTTTATATTATGAATGGGTGGAGGTTTTATGTGGTGGGCCCATAAGTCAATCAGCATCGGGAGATCGGAGGAGAGCGGAGGGACGGATTTGTTTAACAATGCTGATTGGGATGGTCTAATTAGCTGAGGGTCGTCAGATTAGATGATGAGATCGATGGTTGAGGAATAATCGGAGGGTGTCAATCAAGGGTTTGCCATCAGAGATATACAATAGGGAGTGGAGAAAATCAAAGGGGCCGATGGTATGTGGACCATTGGATCATTAATTAAATCAACGGTGGGGCTTACACCAATCGCATCGGAGATTTGGGCAGTCACGAGGACCATCGGGATGCGCCTTTCGAATATTGCAATTGCGATGGAAAGGGAAAGGAACTTGGAATGGTGGAGTTTTATAATAATAAACCTTTAAACTTTGTTATAAGGTTTATAAGGAATTGAGTGGAAGTGGTTTGGGAACGGCGGGGATTTTATATATATAAACTTTATTATAAATTTTAGGGGTAATGGTGGGGAAGTGGTTATGTTTAAATCACATTTGTTGTTTAAACGATTTTATAATGTGATTTTTTATTCGGAGGGGGGGGGAAAGGGGATTTATTAAAGAAAATATTAAACTTCAATAATATAAGTTTAAGGGAAAGATGGGAAAAAGGGGAAGGTTAGGGTATAGGGGACTTTTTACTTCACTCAGGCATAAATTTCAATCCAGAAGTCAGTTTTGAGAGTGAAATATACCGTTGGAAAGCTCTTTTTAGGGTCTTTCTACTGAACATACTTAGAACATGATTCTAAACTGAAAATTTTGTGGAAAATTTCTCTGAAAAGCAGGGTGATGACTTTGTGGAGATAGCAGCTTCTGAAGTGTGACTTATTACATATGATGACATAAAATTACATAATAAATGATAATAAAGGAAAAGTATCATTTTTTCACCTCAAAACATGGTTTTGAGGTGAAAATTACATAAAACTGAATAAAACATCTCTTTGATCTTCCAGGTGTTGTGACTTTGATTTTATTGACTTCTTCATGACCTTGCTGATATTACTTGACTCATTAATTTGACCATGATGAGATTCTAGGACCTAATGAGACCCATCCTACGACCTACTGACATGACTCACAAAGTGAAAGTAACTCATGACTAAAGACCATAGAGAGGAAAATCAGCAAGTTTCACATGAGGAAAAACTGATGAAACTCACTGCCATCAATGGATCCATGACCTAGCAGAATGATGAAATTTATTGGTATGGGACTCCTAATATGCAAATGAAAAAGATAAATTTTGATCACTGATGGCAGTATGACTATACTGACACTAACATTGGCTCCAATGGGGATGGTAGCTCCTTGGAGGTGCCAAGAACACCGTAGACCAAGTAGCCTTATCCATTGGGCATGGAGTCAGAAAAAAACACTAAAAACCAACACAATGCAGACTAACTCTGACTCAAGACTAAGACTGAAAACTGAAATAAAACCAAACCATACACATGACATTCAAGTTTTATAGCCTTCACCTCGGGCTCCAAACTTCAATGAATGTGTATTTGAATTGTGACAAAAAATAACATGGTATATACAATGATGGTGACATAGTTTCTGATCCATTATCTTCAACAATGATAGTGCTTCAAGAGCCTACCATTCACTTTGCTCCTCCAGGGCAATCTTGGCCATCCATTTCGAAAGCAAGAAAGCATTATGTCCCCCTGTATGCTAAAATCTCGTATGGTCCTTTCCACGCAGTTGTAGAACTTACCATGCTTCCCTTTGTCTTCATTCCTTGCATCCCATCTCAACACCACATCATCTAGCTGAAATTGTTCTGCTTTGGTCTTACGGTCATAGATCTTCTTTATCTTCTCCTGCAAGCTGAATAGCATTATGTGACACTTCCTCTCTTGTTTGATGAACGTGGATCATCCGATTGATCCTTCGCCGATTGTCCTCGTCTTCACTACCAACTTCTTGCAATAATCTCATAGATCGGGGCTCGTAAGGGATGTAGGAAAGACAACATCAGTACCATAAACCAATTCAAAAGGCGACATACCTATGGATTTCTTGCTACTAACTCTATCTACCCACAATGCGTTGATGAGTTTTTGATGCCGATTTCTTTTTGTTTGCCTCCAACATTTTCTTGATTGTATTTATCAAAGATTTGTTTGATGATTACTGCCAAGTCGTTGCCTTATGGATATTATGTCGTTGAATGACCCGACACGATATTGTATTTGTCGCAAAAAATCGACCATTTTCTTAGATCCGAACGTTGTTGCGTTATCCGTTATAATTTTGTAAGGACGACCAAAACGAGATAAAATATTCGATTCAAGGAATTTAATAATTACCACATCGGTTGCCTACCTTGCTGGGATGACCTCGATCCATTTAGTGAAGTAATCCGTACCGTCAAATATCCATCGGTGATGTCGTTGATGACGCATGATGAATTTCTCCTATGAAATCGAGTCCCCATTATTGAAAAGGGAGAATTCTATCGAAAGCGGTTTCAAAGGAAGAGGGAGCAATTTCTTCTTCCCTTGGAAAATTTGACATTCATAACAATTCATCACAGTTTTATATAAATCTGAAAAATAACGTGGGCCAATAATATCCTGCTCTCAAAACTTTGTTAGTTGTAGTCTTCCAAAACAAATGACCACCACAATCACCTTTGTGAAATTCATGCATTACCTTTTGAGCTTCTTCTTCAACCAAAACAAATTGAGGAGGATACCTCCTGGATCTTTCCAATAAAGAGCATTGTTTAAAATACAATATTTGGCGATTTAAGTTTCGGTGATCTACCTTTTCTTTTAGACATTCCCCTGGAGGTGGTGAAAGATGTTGAAGAACATAAACAATATCCGAATACCATGGATATTGTAGAAAAAATATCTGAAACCTGGAACAAGAAAACCTTCATCTTCATCCTCCGACATTGTTGTTATGAGGTTTATGTCCAGGGCACGCTTGATTTGATTGGGCCATCAATTTTTGCCAAGCCTTGGCCTTTAATCAACTTCGTGGGCTTGATCTCCAAAACGTACTCCAACATAGTTGCTACCCACTTACCTCTTCGACCTTCCCGGATCAATTTGCATCAATACATCTTTCATCTGCTGCATTAGGGACATATGCTATAGTATGTGAATGCGAGAATATAGACCTTGAAATCCTTCAATGCCTTTATAAGAGCTAATGCTTGTTTTTCAATAATATTATAACTTAAGGCAGACATCTCTAATAGTCCTACTAAAAAAAGGAAATTGGCTTTTCAATTTGATCTCTCTTTTGCATCAAAACAACAACCATAGTATGCTCCGATGCAAATGAAAAAAATGATAAAATCTTGAGTATAGTCGGGACTAATCAAGATCAGGGGCATTAGACAAAGCAAAACTTTACCAGATTAAATGACTTGATAGCTCCCTCACTCCATTTGAAAGTGATATCCTTCTTCAACATATTAGTCATTTCTCTTATATGTTCAGCCAAATTGGGTATAAATTAGCACAAGAAGTTCATCTTACCATTGAATGCTTGGATCTCCTCTTTTTTTTCATGGAAGTTCTATGTGCTAAATTGCCTCCACTCTAGATGGATCGATATGGATACCATCTATATAGATGATATGCCCCGACAACTTGCCTTCATCCATGGGCAAAATACTCTTCTTGGGATTGAGAGAAATCCCAAACTTTCGCATCGCTGAAAAACAACCCTCAAATGGTGCAAAATTCTCATCATCGAACTAGAAAACAACTGTCGGATCATCCAAATAAACAACAAGAAAAAACATCCTTTTCATTGCCAAAAGAAATTTCCATTGCTCTCCGGAAAGTAGCTCCATCTTTCTTCAATCCGAATGGCATTTTTGGCATACTTTGGAAGGTTCCCCAGGGGTGTTGTGAATGTATTTTTTGTCTTGGTCCTTCCCATGCAGTAGGATATGGTTGTAGCCTCGAGTAGCCATCAAGTAGTGATATCCTAGATGCTCCAACTACTCTTTGCATAATATGGTCCATCTTCGTAAGTGGATAATTATCCTTTAATGATGCTTTATTTAGATTACGAAAATCTATGCACAATCTTATCTCTCCTGTTTTCTTACGTGCCGAGACCAAATTTGAAATCCAGTCGGAAAAATATAATGGGAATAATGATACAAACTTTATACAATCTGTTTACCTATTTTTCAATGGATGGCGGTAGCTTTGGATTGATTCTTCTCGACTTTCTGTCTAAATGGCTTCCGATCCGGCTTGATGGGAAAAGTATGCTGGATTATGCTCTTGTCATACACCTTTAAATCTAAATAATCCCATGCAAACACATCAAAAAAATTTAGAAAGAAATTTAACATACTTTTCCTTTGCCTCGGGGGATAATGCTTTCGAAAACTTCACAAACTTGGGCTTGTTAGGTGTTCCAAGTTTCACATCCTCAAATCCTTTCTCGGTAGGGCACCAAACTTGGCTTCTTCGCAACATCATCCCGATCAAAAAGCTCCTCTAAAGATATGAGACCTCTAGGAATTACATTATCTTTCAGTCGCAATATGTCCATCTGATTTTCTTCCATTTCTTGATCATCAACCTCATACTCACCTTCTATTGGAGTGTCTTTAAATTTTCCATCACTCTGCAAAAAAGCGTTGATCTCATTGTCATCCCAAAACACTTGCCAATACCTCAAATTTTCAGGGAACAACGAGGCCTATGTTTGACATAAATTTCAAACTTGTTCTTTCGGAGTTCATCGGAATCTTCAAATTTCTTGCGGTAGTGGCAAGAGAATCAACAATGATGTTACGCATTCAGGATGCTGTCTTTGTCAAAGTGTACTCGGGAAATGTCTTCAAGATGTCCGAACTACATTTCGATAGGCCCTCAATCTCGGATGCTTTGCTTGGTACTCTCCTTTAACCTGTATAATTATTAAATCGAATCTCCATATACGAAAATCCTTTTTGCATTCGACTTCTTCAAAATTTTCGGACTCTGCAATCAAAGCTTCATACTCTGCTTCATTGTTAGAGCAGTCAAAGGCTAAATTATAAGCACATACTCTAACATTACTCGGAAATTTTTCAAAGTGGGAAAACGAGGGCTCCGAATCCATAGTCCTATACTAGCTCCATCCTTACCAACAACTCCATCAAAAATCCATACTCCAAAGGCCTTCTTCTTCTTCTTGTAGATGCTGAAATTTTGCTTCTTTCTCTTCTTTACCTTGATCGATTTCCGCATCTTTCTGTTGTTCACTTTGTCTTTTTTGCTGTCTTGTGGGACAGGGAGGCTCGAAGTGCTTGCTACTTCATCTTTTTCTGTTTTAGGACTTCTCTAAAGTTCTCCGAAATCTCGGGTATTTCATATACTTGTACTAATTGAACATTTTCATCATTCAAACCACCATCTGAATATAATACAAAGGATTCTAAATCATGTGAATCTGCATTAATAGGATGATTAACCGACTTCTCTTTGCTAGTGATCATATATTTTATTGTCTTCTCCCTATATAGTTTTCTCAAGCGGCCAAACACGGGAATGGTGGCATAAGATAAGTCAAGTTTCATGGTTCCCTTAAGTTTAGCACCCCAAGACCTAGATAGAAGCACTCCAAACCATGGTGGGACATCAACAACAATTACATCCATCAAGACATTCTTGGGTTGGGATTTGATCTAAAGACACTACCAAATCTTTAATAAGACCAATACAATGGACCCTACCCGAGTCAAAGGAATAAAAATCATGGCATTTTTCGAGTAATATCAAGTCCTAACTTCTCCATGATGGCCTTGGGCATCAAATTATGTGAGGCTCCGGAGTCCAACATAGCATTATGCAAGATGAACTCATGTAATCTAAGACTCAAGTAAAAGGGAGGGACTTCACTTTCTTTAGATTCTTACGTAGGTTTGGACCAAAAATTAGTGTAGGGTAGTCATCTTCTACATTCACCATATCCGAAACAGAGTGTATTTGAAAAATTCTAGACACCTAGTTTTTTGTAAGTGTTATTTTTTCACTAACTCGATCGGGGGGCATAGATAATTTCAGCTTAGAAATTTCATTCTCCAAATTAAAGGAAGGGAATTTTTCTACCTCTTTAATTGGAGGATCTTTCTTCTCCGTTTGCTCCTTTGTTGTGCTCTGTGGTTCTTTTCAATTGCGGCGTTAATCACTTGAGGATGTTTCTTTGGAGGAAGGATCGGTCGATTCTTTCCCTTTCTTCCGAGAATCATTCTTCGTTTGGAGCTCCTTTCTTTTCTACGAATGGGATTGATTGGAACATCTCTGTTCCTCAAATAATCTTGCCTTTGTTGGGCCGATAACGTGTTCATGTACCCTCTCACGGTAGTCATCGAACTCTTCTTCCAACACTTTCATATCATTGAATATTTGCGGTCGTTGTGTATTCCTCGTCTTTCTGTGAGAAATATGGGTGCACCATCGATCGTGAAGAATTGGTTGGCTTCAATCAAGGGGTCTTCATCATCATCTGTCTCTGTTCCTTGAACGTAGTTACTCGTCTGCAATGGAGTTTTGATCCGTTGCTCGTGGTGGCACTTGGTCCTGCGCTCTCTGTTCTCTCTGTTTAATTCCGAATTGCGGGACTGCTTTGCCCTACGAAATTCGGATTTATTATTTGAGGTTCAAGTCTATACGAAATGGTCAATCGATCAACCATATTTTCAACTATTTGGATTAAAGTGTCCATTTCTTGTCTAAATGAGAGGCTTCTTCTTTCACCATGACTCTTTTTTTCAGCTCGGGTTCGTGCTCTTTTAGCTAGCATATTTTGCTTCCACACTTACTTGCTATCTTTCGCATGTCTTCAAGCGTAATGGGATCTCTCTCTCATGGTGATATGCCATATCGGCGTCAAAACCATCTGGAAATTTGAGCAAGGATAATCCCACGGGGAGGTTTCGAGGTTAGCTGGGAATAGCATTATATACAACATTGAATCTTAAACAATAATCTGCAAAGTTTCACCCACATTTCTTTTAATATTCTCATATTCGAACAAAATTTGGAGTGGGTTCTTCTTTACCTCCCACCGGTCTAAAAACTCGTGTGTGCAACTCTGAAAAGTGCGAATTGAGCCTGCTTGGTAAGACTCGGAACCACTTTCTAACTTCACCTCCAAGACTTTGGACAAACAATCTTGTAGTTACATTCTCTGCTTCTACCTCATGAAGATCAAAAAATTCATTCATCTTATCAACATGTTGTTGGGTTGTGGTGCTTTGAGTGGCATCAAAAATAGGAATCTTGCTCGCGTAATCGGCGAGGCATATCATTGAGAACACTGAGGTAAAACCGGGGGTGCATATCGGGCGGCCATGACTCTAGGTGGACCATGACTCTAGGTGGATTTACAACAATGTTTGTGTTAATAGGACTTAAGGGAGGTGTTGATGGAGGGGATGACAAGCGAGAATTGGCTGATGGGAATGTTGATGAATTAGGAAGAGGAAATGTTGTTCCTAATGAACTACGAAGGCTTAGGGATATTAGTTACGGTGATGAGATGACTAAGGAGAATTCGAGAATATAATCATCAATTGAGGAATTTTCCCTTTGAACTTCAATATCTACAAGGAATTTTGGATCTAAAAGCTGTGTCTTCAAGTGTAGTTTCGGACTTATTTCTAAACAAAAGAAAGCTCAAAACTCTCATCAAAAAGAAATATCTTCTACAAAAAACCACTCATTGGGCCAAGTATGGGATCCGAAGATAGGTATGGGACTTAGTGATCCTTCTTGTCTTCGACAATTCTTGGGATAAGATTTGGATTTTTCAAACACAAGGGGGAGGATTTGGATCTGGATTAGCCCTTGTGTATCTTTTTTGAAGCCAATGTGTGTAAATTTCTACTGTACAAAAAATTCTATTTCAGCCTAGCGGACTCTAAACATCCTCATCCGAGTTTCGTAAATGTACAAGGAAAATATTCTTGGGGTGATCGTTTGTCTTTAAGCACTCATACCGAAATAATATGACTATGGAATAAGTGGGCTGTAGTTATATTCCCTTTCGAAACGCTTCAACAATGTTCGCCATCAAATAATATGCTCTCAAGCAAATCCTACGACTTAATGTGACATAGGGGAATACACTTAAAAAAAATAGCCGAGAAAACCTTACTTACGTCGTAATGATATAACGAGTGGCGCAATTATTTTTTTTAAAACACTAACCTTCGAACTTATAACATAAAAATCACTTATGCTACCCAGTAGCAACATATATTTCATTCGACAGGGGGCCCACGCATCCATATTTCGCCTTTATATGAGTAAAATAAACATTAAATAATATAAAACCACGGATCATACCTTGGATTATAACTCGTGCACTTTCTTTGCGCAATTACCATCGAATCCGACATCCTCCAAATTGAATGATTCTCATGAATATCGTGTTTTTTCCCACGGCGGGAGGGTTAACGCATGAAAGTTGCGTGATATGGGCGGTATTGGGGATATGACATGCCCTTATCTTACTTGGATCGTGTTTTTTTGAAGTGGTTTGGATCCGGGCCAAAAGCGGTGCGATGAAGGGCTGTAATGGTTTCCAAAACCCACTCGGTGGTAAATGAACTAGCGCTTTAGCTCGTGGTTTAGTGCTTAACTCCTCGTGTTAACTCATCTGCTTGGGTCCCAGCGATATTAATCCGCCAAACAACAGAACAAAGCCTTTTTACTTTTGACAACGAGATATTTGTAAAGAACCATCGCATTTTATATAACCAAGGTTTAACCTTAGCCAAAGGTTTTCAATAATTCTTTATTCACACGGCTTGAATATGACTTTGCTCCTCTTACTGAGCCTCTTTTCGATATTTCTTCAAATAGAATAAACACGATCAATGAGCACCAAGAGTATGAGCTTGAAGACAATTCAAATCGCGATTCCCCAGATATGGTCGCCATAAATGTTAGCTCCGATCTGGGACCCCTAGGTCGAAAAGGGAAAAATGGGGTAACATCTAAACCACGCTCGACCTTGTAGCTAGCCCTACAAGGATAGGAGAGGGCTCTCTCCGTGAAAAGGATATTCAACAAAACACAATAATGGACTAATATTAGGCTAGGTAAAATGATGGGAAAATGTTTTAATAAAATGAAACAAATTTTTCAGGGGATATGTGGGACAAAAAATGGGACGAGTTTGAAGCGGGAAATTAAATCGGGATACGGGGTATTTCATGGGGCACGATAGGCAAGAAATTTTAGCAATTAAAGTTAAATAACAATGGAATGGAAAAGACTGGTGAGGAGCTGAAAAGGGCATGGGAGATGGATCCTTTTTCAAACGGAAGAAAAACATGAGTATGAATGATTTCCCAAGGCATGGCATAAAAATGGATCCTACCTTTCTATCTTGAAAGCATTCAACCGAGAAATGTTTATGGATGAAAGGTGAAACATAACAAAATTTACATATGAAACAAAGGAGAAAACAAATGCTAAAACTCATACCACATGGATCCCACAAATCGGAGTTGCATCTCTTATTAATTCCCTATCAAACTGTACAATGGAGCATAGAGCATTTCTTCCACACTTTTCCCCTACTTCGAGTTGCTGGATCGACTACAAATGATTTACTGATTACATTAAATAGGCTGAAATGTGGGAACATAGATCCACAAAAAGAGGGAGTTGTTTTAACAAATCGGAGCGAAATACGAAGATAGAAAAGAGAACCAAAAAATCTGCCTAAAGAAAGAGCAACGTTACATTTGACCACTTGAAATTTTCGATAACCAATGGGAAGAATAAATTTGTAGCGTAGATCCCTTTTTAAATCGTAGTTGAAGATGTGATCTGTTACAAATTTAGTTCTCGGCCTTTGACTTTGTTGCTCACTTGTTTCCATTATTTTGTTGAAGAAAATTGACTTTAATAAAATGCCGTCGAAAAAAAATAAAATGAATTTATGCCTTTGTGAAGGGAAAAAGCGA
This sequence comes from Pinus albicaulis, assembly GCA_034641835.2. Classification (NCBI taxonomy): domain Eukaryota; kingdom Viridiplantae; phylum Streptophyta; class Pinopsida; order Pinales; family Pinaceae; genus Pinus; species Pinus albicaulis. The sequence goes on from CM076571.1 coordinate 809,836,082, forward strand.
TTTTTGGATGGAAGGAGGGGAGGGAAGTGGGGTCCATATTATAATCGCAATCGGGATTGGAGGGGAGGCAATATATAATAAAGTGTTAAAATCGCAATCGGGATCGAAGGAAAGGGGAGGGGACGCAACATATAATAAAACATCGTAATATGTTAGGCGAAGGTGCAATCGCAATCGGCGATCGGAGGAATGGGAAGATATATGTGGAACCAAACCAAAAGCTCCAATGCGATTGGAAAAATGGGAATAGGAATAAAGATAAGCCAAAGGGATTTTCTTTCAAAACATATTTAAAAATGTTTGGGCGCTTTTACATAGGAGTAAAATGATTTATATTGAAAGAGCGAAAGGGCTAGCAAGGTGGGGACCGGGGGTATGAATCACAATCGGAATCGGGCTTGGGAGTGGGGGCAAAATAAAATGTGTCGACGGATTTTGCCGATGCGATTGGGGGAGGTCCTTCATATAAATGAAATAAAACAAAATCTGAATTTAACAAAGGAAATAGCCCTTTATATTATGAATGTGCGGAGGTTTTATGTGGTGGGCCCGTAAGTCAATCGGCATCGGGAGATCGGAGGAGAGCGGAGGAACGGGTTTATTTAACAACGCCGATTGGGATGGTACGATTGGCTAAGGGCCATCGGATTAGATGATGAGATCAATGGATGAGGAATAATCAGAGGGTGTCAATCAGGGGTTTTGCCATCGGAGATATACAATCGGTAGTGGAGAAAATCAAGGGTGCGATGGTATGTGGACCGTTGGATCATTAATTAAATCAACGGCGTGGCTTACACCAATCGCATCGGAGATTTGGGCGATCACGAGGACCATCGGGATGCGCCTTTCAAATATTGCAATTGCGATGGAAAGGGAAAGGAACTTGGAATGGCAGGGGTTTTATAATAATAAACCTTTAAAAAAAATGTTATAAGGTTTATAAGGCATGGAGGGGAAGTGGTTTGGGAACGAGCGGGGATTTTATATATATATATACTTTATTATAAAGTTTAGGGGCAATGGTGGGGGAAGTGGTTATGTTTAAATCGCATTTGTTGTTTAAACGATTTTATAATGCGATTTTTGTAATCGAGAGGGGGAATGGATTTATTAAAGAAAATATTAAACTTTAATAATATAAAGTTTAAGGGGAAAGATGGGAAAAAAAGGGAAAGGTTAGGGTATAGGGGACTTTTTACTTCACCTAGGCATAAATTTCAATCCGGAAGACAGTTTTGAGAGTGCAATATATCGTTGGAAATCTCTTTCCGGGCTCTTTCTGCTCGAACATACTTAGAACATGATTCTAAGCTGAAAATGCTTGTGGAAAATTTCTCCGAAAAAGTAGGGTGATGACTTTGTGGAGATAGTAGCTTCTGACGTGTGACTTATTACATATGATGACATAAAATTACATAATAAATGATAATAAAGGAAAAGTATCATGTTTTCACCTCAAAACATGGTTTTGAGGTGAGAATTACATCAAAGCTGAATAAAAACATCTCTTTGATCTTCCGAGTCTTTGTGACTTTGAGTTTATTGACTTCCTCATGACCTTGTCGATATTACTTGACTAATTAATTTGACCATGATGAGATTCTAGGACCTAATGACACCTACGACATGACTCACAAAGTGAAAGTAGCTCATGACTAAAGACCATAGAGAGGAAAATCAGCAAGTTTCACATGAGGAAAAACCGATGAAAATCACTTCCATCAATGGATCCATGACCTAGCGGAATGATGAAATTTATTGGTATGGGACTCCTAATATGCAAATGCAAAAAGAGCAATTTTGATCATCGATGGCATTATGACTAAGTCGACACTAACATAAGGGTTGGTTGTCTCTTGAAGGTTTTGTAACTCCCGAGGAAAGTCAAATTGGTCTTGTCGTGTCAATTCCACTTCCTTAACTATACATGAGGAGTTTAATCATATCATAGTAACTCTTCGTCACATGTTTACCTCAGTTGGCCAGATAGCTTGGGTAAATGTGGGAGGAGGGTATTATAATATTCACAATGCTTATATGAATTTTGAGAGTTGCAATTCGATAAAAGAGGAAAAACTTGAAATTTCATTGCCACATTTGGCCCAAAAGTGTAACCCATCTTCATGCATTCACCCTTACACTACTCTTACTTTATATAATGAATTTCTCAAGCTTTCAAAATAGGTTTCATCATAGAAAATACCATGGGAAAAACCATGTGTTGTCAAAACATGGAGTTAAAAGACAATCAATGTTAAAATATTAATTTTTGTTTATTTTTGTTTTACCGAATAAATTTTTTTACATAATATAATAAGGCATTACAACATCTCTTCTAGACTGGGCTAGACTGGGCTAGAGAGTCTTCTGGCGCAATAACTAGCTATGTAAAAATCAAATTCTCCATTATTAATAATAGAAAAATTATTATTAAAACTACTTGTTATTTTATAGAAAAATCCAAACTTTTTGTTACTTTATATATATGTATACATATATATATAGCGGTAGTCTAAAAAACATCTTTTTTTGCCTTGAAAATTATGGAAATTATGGCAAGATTTTGATAAAATCCAGCGGGAATTTTTGTAAATCCAGGTTACAACTATTAAAATTCAAGATTTTGGGTGCTCTAGAGGTTTTTGATGGTGTTGAATCCATTTCCACCATAAAAAAACATGATTCAAACAATTCTACTGCAAAATTTTTTGAAATTTGTTTACTCTGATTCTGACCACTTTTGACAATCCGGGCAATTCGATCGCCTCGCAGAAACTTGCGATGATATATATATATATATATATATATATATATATATATATATATATATATATATATATATATATATATATATATATATATATATACTTGTCAAATTGATGTTTTAAAAAAATAATTAAATGTTATTAATGATGTGCAAATTTTGAAAATGGCAATAAATGATGCCCATCAAATTTAACTATTGGGTATACTCAAATAAACAACTATAATTTATCACAAGCCATTGTTATCACTCTAACAAGTATTAATTACCATGCAATAAGTTAATCATTGAGATATTGTTTTTTCATGTCTATTAAATGGGAATAATATATAGTTTAATGAATAAGATGAAAAAGTTAGTGAGAAATGAGCAATTTTTGTTATAGGCATTTCTTTAGATTGTATCTATTATTTAACTAAAATTTAAAAAATATCTTAATTTTAAATTGTTTAATTTATACCATTTAAAATTTTAAAATTTTCACAATATTAAATTTATTTTCTAATAAAAATATAATATAATTTTAATAAAATATAATTTAATTTTAAAATATTAAAATTGTAATTTCACTAAAAAGTTTAGTGACATTTCATTTATTAAATAAGGATGGTTGCAAGGCAGCTAGTCCCTGCCTTGAGCTGGAATTCAAGTAGTGAAGTCACTTAGCATTCAAAGCTAGGTGCAAGGCAGCTAGTCCCTACCTTGACCTGGAGTTCGAGTAGTGAAGTCACTTAGCATTCAAAGCGACCATGAACTTAATGCTAAGTTCAGTGAATTTTTTGTTGAAGGCGCGAAGAAGAACCTGAGATTGAATCTATCGACAGATTTTTGTTTCCAAGTTCATATAACACATGCATTTCCGATCCATGGAAATTTTTGAGTTCAAGGGATAGTATAATTTGGTGCCTAATTCTTGCATTGAAGCAGTAGTTAAATTTTTTAGTTTATTCAAATTTTTGTTTTCAAGTTCAGATAACACAAGCATTTTTGATCCACTAAACTTTTTGAGTTCAAGGGATAGTATAATTTGTTGCCTAATTCTTGCATTGAAGCAGTAGTTTATCCAGGCCAAATGGCTCTCTCTCTACCAAGAAAAGATTTTGATCATCTTAAGCACTTTACAGATTGTTCCCCAGACCCTAACCTGTTCCACCAATGATGATGCCAATGATAATGTAAACCTATGCTACACAAAAAGAAGCTAAATGAAAATAGACCTAAAAAAAAAAAGGTAAATTAACTCAACAAAGCTCTCTAATAAAGAAAGGACCAATTGTTAGAAGTCATTTTATCTTGCTTTGTTGGCCAAGAAACAACCTCTTTTCTTTCAAGCATGCCAAATTTTATTGAGTCAGTTACATTCCGCATGATAATGAAATGGCAAGCCAATCATGCTGCCAAAATTAATTTGAGTCAGTCATTGATTCAGTATGAACAGGAATTGGCAAGCCAATCTCACTGGAGTGGATGAATTTAGCCTTACAAGTAACATCAGTTATTTTTTTATCTTCTTGTCCTTAAGATAAATTTATATTTGTGTATTTTCTACAAATAGAGGCCATATTCCAAGTATAGATGAGATATGCATCCTACTGAAGAAGCAGGCAATCCTTGAAACTTCAAAATTTTCTATCAAGACTGGAAAGCAAATTATTCACTAAATGCAGTTTTATCCTTAATTAGATGAGGTATGGAAAGCTTCTTTACAACTTTCTCTTGTGCAACTGTGAATTACTGAGTGCTCTTGATGATGATGGAGATTCACAATGGATGACCACGATCGAACCAAAGTGAAGGCATGGAGGTGAGAAGGGCAAGAGGTGAATCGGTTCAAATTTCTAGAGAAATTCATAGTGCTAAAACATTGTCTTCATTCATTGAAGATTATAAAGATTGAAAATAAGAGGAAATTAGCCTTGCCATAAGAGACCATTGGAGCTTCAACCTGATGTACCCAGATATCATTGAATACAAAGCACAATTGTTGGTCTACTCAATTTTGTTATATATGTTAGTTTTTCTTTGCGCTTTCGCTATTTTTACTTTGTTTGAAAAATTAATCTTACACACCATTTTTACTAATATTTCTATTAATGAAATTATGAGAGATCTTTTGTTGAAACTTCTTAAGCAGTAGAAAAATTAGGAGGACGAATTCTAACCAGCAAAAATAACTATGGAAGTATTCGATCAAAATACCTCAAGGTGGGAATGGAGAAAAGGGAAAAGTATTATAACATGGGAAAAGATCTGAAAAAGAGAATATAAAGGACCATAAACATGTGTTCCATAAGAGGAAGCAGAGGAAAGTATCAAGCACAAGTTTCTACAATATAGATGAGCCAAGACTTGTTGGGGAAGTATATTCCAAAGTATAAGCCACACATAATGCTTGAATATTCCATAAGGAGGCCAAAGCTTCATCTGTGAAACAAATGAAGCCAAACAATGGACCGAGACATGTGTACAAGTTCATGTAGAAGATAGGGAAAAGCTGGTACCGTAGGTTCCCTATTCAGATAATGGGAACAAAAATAATTGAACTGAAAAAGAAGAAAGAGAAAAAAAGCATATGGAGATTGGAGACCTCCCGAATCCCCTTTCATTAAGGGGAACTTTAATGGTGCGTTGAGGGGAAATGTAGGTTGTGCAGGTATTGTGGGGAATATAAGAGCCTCGTTTGTACAACCTATTCACATTTACCAGAATATAGGGAAATTAATTAACAATGTGGCAAAGGCAGTAGCAGCACAAAATATTTTGTGGTTGAAGGAGACTCAGATGTGATAATCAATGAGCTTAAATCCTTATAGACTACAGTTTAATGATCTAGAGTTGGGATAATCTCCAAATGACCATCTTGATAGGCTGACCGCAGATACCTTTAGGATGCCTTAATATTTTCATGTTGTGTATTTCACTCATATTAGATAATCTGGAAATAAAGTGGTTGACAAGTTAGCCAATGTTTGAGCTAACGCTGATTGGGGATGGGAAAACCTACAATGAAGATCGAGCAAAGTTAGCTGGAATTAAAAACATGAATGAGATCGAATCTCGGTGGCAGAAGTCTGGGGACCAACGACACACACTCTGGTAAGAAACCGGCATCATCATGACGCACCATCCCCCATAAAATCCATGATGAGAAGGAAAGGCCATGAAATTGGCAAGGAAAGAATTACTGACTCTTGAGAGATTTTGTTACCTTTCTCAAGCTTTCCAGACACTAGCATAATCATTTGTTGATGATAAATCTACTTCTCTCAAAATTGAAAAACTAATTTATTTAATGAATAGTAGTAAAGCGGGAATGTTGTTTTCAATTAAACCTTTCTATAGGAAACCATTAGTATAAGATCTGAACTTCTATAAATTTTTGTTTCAAATGACATGGAGGAAACTGTAACATTCATTTTTCCAAGGATCGATGGAACCTCGGACAATGTTAGATGGTCCAGGGCTAACATGATTTGATATATTCAATAATTAGCTTAACGTTTGAAGAGAAAAAATTAATGGAAATCAGGTAAAACCTTAATGCCATCCTTTTCCTCCTCAAGTTGTCCTTTGAAAATACTTGTTAAAGGTCTTGCTCCAACACCACAAACAACAATATCTGCCTCTAGTTCCCTGCCATCCTTCAACTTTACTATCTTAACCTCCAAAAAGGATGCTTTTTAGTCCTACAGAATCCAGATACCCTGTTACTAGCTATATCCAATGATGGTGTTAAGGGATAACAATCAAGCATGCTAAATGAGAATGTGAAGCTAACAATCCTGTTTAGAGAGGCCTGAAGGAATATTTTCTAAATCATATGGGGAACAATCCTAGGACAATTTGATGTGACTTCCTGCAAAATTTCACAAGAGTCAAATAGCTGATAGCATAACTGTATCCGCCAAGTGGTTAAGAGTCAAATAGCTGATAGCATAACTGAATCTGCCAAGTGGTTAAGAAACAATACCATCATTATAGGTGGCTCAATGAGAGAAACCTAATATAAAATCATAAGATAAATAATAAATGTGTACATAATAAAAAATCAAAACTTAAAAATTTAATAATTGAATACAAAATTAGATAAATAAAGTGAAATCAAAATAAAAGAAAAAACTTGTCATTTGGAGCTTGCATGCATTTCACGTGTGTCTATTGAGTGCTCCATTAGTTATTACACTTGGGTTAATGTTGCAGGGGAATAATTTTTCGACAACCCTTTTTTGTCTTCAGGAAAAAGACTCTGAGGTACCTCCTGATTGAATCTAGGAGTCTAAATTGTTGATGTAAGATTTTCAGGTGACTAAAACATACTAGTTGTGGGGCTTAGCCTTTTTCTCACTTGTTGCCTTTATTCGTCAGATACCATTGACCTGAGGTACAGAACTATCATTCAAATTTTGCATCCATATGCCGAGTGAACCAGTTTGTGTCCCCTCTCCTGTTTTAAAGGTCGAGTTGTAGGGGAATGGGTGAATGGGATCTAGAGCATGAATAGATGTTGCGGGCTTTGCTGCCATATTTTACTCTGTCTGATGTTGGGTATTTAAATGAGATTGGATCTGTTTCTTGGTCCATGAAAATAAGGAATATTAGCTATGCTTCTTATGGCTCTTGAACAAACTCTATATATGGATATGGGACTGGAACAGTAACTCAATCTTGAAATGTATCTGCTATGCTACTTTTAGGTAGGTCTCGATAGGGGAAATGAACTACTGGAAGGGATGTTGCTAGCTCGGATGTTGTTTTCTCTGTTTCCATCTCTTTTCCTCTGCCAATTAGCTTCACATGCTCTATCTTGAAATGGAATTGATTCTGTGACTAGATCTGCTACTCTAATTGCAACTGGTTAAAGGTCGAATTCAGGTTTGTAAATTACAAATTACTATATATTCAGGTTTGTAAATCACTGTAAATTACAATATTTTATTGCAGTATTTTCACTATAAATATAGAAACAATTATGTTATTGCTTGAATTCGTAGAAATGAATAAAATTTAGAATTTATAAGAAACTTACATGCATTTTTGTAAGCCAGGAAAGCGGCGGATTCGTATTCAAGTATTCAATCTTATTCTTTTCATATGTTCACCCATCTACAAAATCATCCCATGAGAAAAATATAGAAAGTTTACGAAATGCCACAATATTGATAGGAAAATTCATGTGAGCATGCCTGATGAGCCATAATGTGTCCCCCCATTCAAAAATAATTTGTGAAAAAGGTGAAAGGTTCATTTCGTGAAAACCTTTCTCTACTGAGTTTGTTCTTGTAAGTTATCAAATTCGGTACTAAGTGCTGCTATCGCTACTAGTCCCGAGGATGACACAATGAGCAACGAACTCTAGGGAACGACAAATAGTCAGTGGATGCACATAGTCCTTCTATGAAACGTATTGGTTGGGGGAATGACAAATCCCTCGGATCCCAACTCACTACAAGTCTACATGCTTAGTTGTGCATCGACTGAGGAGTGAAAATGATCAGGTGATATCAGGACATTCTAAGCCATAAATGAATGCTCGCCATTTTTTCATTCATTTTCTTAGCGATCAGAGAGCATCACACTAAAAGACAAGTAGAGTTATACTAATACTCTGAAGACAAGAAGACAAGTGGATTCTAAGTGCTTATACCTATGTCAGCCATGTGTAAGCTCTCCTCACCCTTTTACGTCCTCCTCACCCTTTTAAACATAAATGATATATTTATATCATCATAATGGTTAAACATAAATTGTTTAGAAAGTAATGCTAGTATTAGTTAAATGGAATTGAAAATTTCTATAAGAATTGACATTTATCCTACGTTTTTTTCTATCTTGCCTCGATATGAGGCCAATAAAACATCAAAATTTTCTGTTGGTTGAAATAGATACTGAAAGAACTTCATAGGATAAGTGTTAATTTTGAACAACTAGGTCCAAACACCATGTTATGATGCTTAGATGAAGGTGCCAATATTTTTATTGGACTCCCCTTTCGGAGAGGTGAAATATCGATCTAAAGATCATCTTGATCCGATGAGTAGAACATTTATTTTGAATATATTCAAAATATGTGCAGGTTGGCCTGAAGGTTTTGTGCCTTAGCAGTTGTGTCACACACCCTCATTGATGGATATAAATTGGTCAACATTGGAGGACATTTTCACTCATCTCATCCTCACACATTTCTCTTTCATTATTTGATTGGTTCGATCACCTTGGAGGCTCTTGTCTTCACATGTGGGAAAATTTCAACAGCAGAAATTTTCTATTTTCAGCCTAGGGTCTCTGTATCAGCGTTGAATTTGGTCAACGAATGGTCAAACGGACTTGAAACTATCCCAGAATTTTGATTTTCCAAATCTGCATTTTTTGGCACTATTCCCAAGGCTAGACGTTGACTTTGACTTGGTTGTTTTGGCCTAGCTGTTGTTGTTGTTTGTGTTGATCGTTGACTGACAGTGTTGACTTTTGGTTGACTTTTGGGTTGACCATTTTGGTTGTCCTAGAGGGTTGTGTGACATTTCTAGTTGGCTGACCATATTGAGACTTTGTTGGTTGAAGCATCCTGCTGACTGCCGTAATGCACCAACACACTTATATATTTTGGTTTGTCTTCTGTCGATCTACTAGTATGTTCTATTAGCATTTTACTTTGTTGTTTATGTGATTAATGACTGATATTGGGATAAAAAGTAAAGTTGCATCAAGCATAGAACATCTACAAAAATTTACATGGAACCAGAGCTGAGGTGAAGACAAAACCCTAGTTTGTAGCAATCACTGAAGAAGAGCATGGGTTCCTTTAACTCAATGGCTTTAAGGCTAATGACAAATTGACTAGGAAGGATGACTTCCATGCCTGGAAGATGACATTGGATCTTATGTTAGAAGACCAAGATGTCATGGACTATGTGCAGGGTAAAATTCAAGAGCCTCCATCCACTGCAACTGTTGTTGCCAAATCAAAGTGCAAGAAGGGGGAAATCAAAGCAAGGCTGATGATGAGGGACTCTATTCATAAGAGTCAGGTTGTGTACTTCTCTGAGTTGGGCACATCTAAGGAGATGTATGATAAGTTGGACAACATGTTCAAGGCCAACAATGCGAATCAAGTCCTATTCTTCAAGAATCAATTGAAGAATCTGAAGAAAGGCAAGGATGAGTCTGTTCAATCATATTTTATGAATTTGACCGAGATCAAGAATAATATTCTGACTATTGGGGAGATAATAACTGATTGAGAGATGGTTCTCACCTCACTTGGAGGTCTCTCATCTGAATGACATGTGTTCAACACTACCATTCTCAATAATAATGTGATACCTGATTTTGACGAAGTACCATCAAGATACTTACAAGAAGAGACAAGGATGAAAGAATATGAAAATGAAGGAAATGCTGCCTTCGCTGCTCATTCTATGAAGAAGAACTTTGGTGGTCCAAGGAACAAAGGAAGAGCAGGGGCCCAAGGAAATAAGGGAAAGTGTTAAACTTGTCACAAACCAGGTCACTATGCTAGAGAATTCCCTTTCAAGAAGGATTTTCCTGATGATGATGACAACAACAACAATCAGAGGAATGGAAATCAAAGGAACAATAGGTTCAAGGGGAAGAGGAAGGCTCCCTCCGGCGGAAATGGTCAACCTTTCAAAAGATCGAGAAATTCCAAGTATGAGGAATCAAATGTTGCTGATAAAAGAAATGAATTCATTCTTGTATCTACCCTCTCTGTTGCATCTCCACCTGACACTATGGATGTCTGGTCGATAGATAGTGGTGCCTCAAGGCACATCATTAGGTTCAAGGAAGCACTTTCTGATATGGTTGAGAAGGATACTAATATGGAAATTATCCTTGGAGATAATGCCACATATCCCATGAAAGGGACAGGGACTGTGACCCTCCACTTGTCTCAAGGTCAAGTCCTCCACTTGTAGGATGTACTCTATGTACCTGATTTGAAGAAGAACCTTGTGTCTATTTCAGCCATGGAAGACAAAGGTTTCAATGTGGCATTCATTGATGGGAAGGTGTGTATCTGGAAGAAGAGTTTCAAGGAAGCTATCACGATTGGGTTTAGAGTTGATACACTCTACCAGGTTGGAGGAAGTCCACTGGGAGCAATGACGTGTGATATTATCTGACAGACTAAACTATGGCAGCGGAGGTTTGGACACCTTCACTACAAAGCCCTTCCCAAAGCAAGGAAGGTGGTGACGGGGTTGCCCGAGTTATCAAATAGTCATGAAGGTGTATGTCAGGGTTGTGTCGAAGGAAAGAATACAAGGGAACCTTTCCCCTCAAGTGTCACAAAGACATCTGATGTCTTGCAATTGATACATTCTGATCTGTCTGGTATGCTTCCCATGACATCCTTGGGAGGATGTTCTTATTATATGACGTTCATAGATGACTTCTCTTGCAAAACCTGGATATACTTCTTGAAAAATAAGGATGAGGCTTTCATGTGGTTGCTTACCTTCAAAGACTTGGTGGAAAATATGACAGGGAAGAATATCAAGATATTGAGGACCGATAATGACACTGAATATGAGATGAACGAGTTCAAGAAATTTCGCAAAGAAGCTAGCATCAAGAGGGAGACTACAACTGTCTATACTCCTTAGCAGAATAGTGTTGTTGAATGAAAGAATAGGACCATTGTGGAAGCTGTCCATGCCATGCTATGTGAACAAGGTCTACCGAAGTTTCTGTGGGGAGAAGTCGTGAACACTGCTGTGTACATACAAAACCAATGCCCACATTCCACTCTGGACTCAAAAACTCCCGAAAAGGTTTTCTCTAGTAAGAAACCCGGCGTCTTACATTTTAGACTTTTTGGATGTCCTATTTATTTTCATGTGCCGAAAGAGAAGAGGAGCAAGTTGGATGCTTTTGGAAAGAAGGGAATGTTTGTGGGCTACAATGAAACTTCGAAGGCCTATAGAGTCTATGTTCCTGGTCAAAGTGAAGTGGAGATATGCCACGATGTCACCTTTGACGAAAATGCTTCGCTCAGGAAAGTAGTCAATATTCTGAGATCTAAGGAAGATCATGAGGCGAGGCCTGGAAATCAAGAAGAACTGAAGGATGAGACGGTGACTGATGTTGAAGGACCGATGGACCCGATTGATCCACCTCCTTCGATGAGGAAGAGACCATCATGGCTTAGGGACACTCTCAAGGATGCCGAGGGACATATGGCCCCAAGGGGGACATTTTGTGAAAGCAAGCGGCCAAATAGATACCAAGGGTATCTAGAATCCATGAGTACTATTGTACAATCTGAGCCTGGATCTTTTGAGGAAGTTGTAAAGCATCAAGTCTGGAAGGATGATATGCACGAAGAGTATGAGTCCATAATGAAGAATGATGTCTGAGGTTTGGTTCCAAGACCGGAGGACAAAACAGTTGTCACCTCAAAATGGCTTTACAAGATCAAGCATGGATCTGATGGAAGTGCTGAAAATTTCAAGGCAAGATTTGTTTCCTGTGGCTTCTCTCAAAAAGAAGGCGTAGACTATGATGATGTATTTTCACTTGTGGCCCAATATAGCACCATCCGATCTATCATAGCCCTTGCTGCTACGCAAGGATGGAGTCTTCATCAGATGGATGTGAAGATTGCATTTATGCATGGTGCGATAAAGGAACAAGTGTATGTGGAGCAACCTCTAGGGTTCAAAGTCCAAGATCGGGACACCCAAGTTTGCAGGTTGAAGAAAGCCCTCTATGGGTTGAAGCAAGCACCCAGAGCTTGGTACGAGAGGATAGATAGCTACCTAATGAAGCTGGGCTTCACTCATAGTAATGTTGATCCGAACCTTTACTTCAAGGTTGATAGAGAAAAGCCTCTCATTCTGGTGTTGTATGTGGATGACCTCTTCCTGATAGGTGCTGACCTTCTCATTCATCAGTGTAAGAGGGAGCTCACTGTTGAGTTTGAGATGAAGGACCTAGGACTGATGCATTACTTCATAGGCCTGGAGGTCTGGCAGAGACCTGTCAAAATTTTCCGTTCTGAAGGGAAATACATTGTGAAGCTTCTGGAAAGATTTGGTATGGTGGACTGTAAGTCCGTGTTGACACCAATGGAGCTAAACTTTAAGAAGTTGAGTGGCAATGTTGTTGGGCCTGTGCTAGCAAATCCTACTGAGTATCGTCAACTTGTAGGGGCCCTGATGTTCTTAGTGAACACTCGTCCGGACATATGTTTTACAGTGAACATTTTGAGTCAACATATGGTTGAACATCATCACATTCATTGGGTTGGTGCCAAGAATATGTTGAGATATCTTCGGGGCACGATAAACCATGGGCTGAGATACACTGTTGGGAGCGTGACACTCCATGGATATATTGATTTCAATTGGGCTGGCAGTGTGGTGGATCATAAGAGCACATCGGGATGTTACTTTACACTTGGTTTTGCTTTGATATCATGGATGAGCAGGAAGTAGAAGTAGGTGGCTTTAAGCACTGGGGAGGCCAAATACATTGTAGCAAGTATGGCCCAGTTGTGAAGCAATTTGGTTGCGAAAGCTCTTCAGTGAGTTGTTCGGGCATGTGCTAGATACCACTGTGATACTCTGTGATAACCAGAGTTGGATTTGGTTGTCCGAGAATCTCGTGTTCCACTATCGATCCAAGCATATTGATATTAGGTACCACTTTATCCAGGATATGGTACAATGAGGCACCGTAAGGCTCGATCATATAGGAACTGATGAGCAGGTCGCGAATATTCTCACAAAGCCCTTGGGGAAGGTAAAGTTTCTAATCTTCTGTGAGAATCTTGGTATCATGGAACGACCCTATGCTGAGGGTCATGTTGGACGATGAGATCTTGGAGCTCTGGGGGGCTTGGGGATAGCTTCTTGGAGCATAAGCAACCACGGGGCTAGACTTGCTGAACCTTGTTGGTGTGCTTCTACCGCACCGTTATGATGAGTTGGTTCACCTCTCATGATCTGTGCCCCGTATGCATCCTACCCATTGAGTTCACGGCTCATGGGAAGTACCTCTCATTTGGCCAGTGAGGTGGGAAAAGCTAGAGACTTGTAGCAAAGACTGATGGACGCATCAGAGGTTGTCGTACTCTATATCTAGGATGGCATGGTCTAATCACTTGATATGGGATCAAGTATAGTGAGGTTTCGAACCTCCAACTAACTTCGGGTCAGGTAAACCAACTTCAGGTTGGTATGAGACTCTTTGTGAGTCCGATAGAGGTTTCTGACCTCTGGGCTAAATCTATCAACCAAGAATGATATCTTTGTGACTAAACCACTTCTTTTTTGAAATAAAGAAGCCAACAAAGCAAGTTACAGTGGGATGACGCACGATGTTTGGATTGCACAGGTGGATGGAGTTCTCCCTAATTGAGAGGGAGTGTTAATTTTGGAAAAATAGGTCCAAACTCCATATTGTGATGCTCAGATGAAGATGCCAATATTTTTATTGGACTCCTCTTTCGAAGAGGTGCAAGATCGATCTAAAGATCATCTTGATCCGATGAGTAGAACATTTATTTTGAATTTATTCAAAATATGTGCAGGCCAGCCTGAAGGTTTTGTGCCCCAGCAGTGGTGTCACACATCCTCATTGATGGATATAAATTGGTCAACGTTGGAGGACATTTTCACTCATCTCATTCTCACACATTTCCCTCTCCTCATCTGATTGGTTCGATCACCTTGGAGGCTCTTCTCTTCACATGTGGGAAAATTTTAGCAGCAACAATTTTCTGTTTTCGGCCTAGGGTTTCTGCAGCATTGTTGACTTTGTTCAATGCAAGGTCAAACAGACCTGAAACTCTCCTAGAATTTCAATTTTCCAAATCTGCATTTTTTGGCACTATTCCTGAGGCTAGATGTTGACTTTGACTTGGATGCGTTGACCTAGTTGTTGCTACTATTTGCGTTGACCATTGACTTTTGGTTGACCGTTTTGGTTGTCCTAGAGGGTTGTGTGACATTTTTGGTTGGTTGACCATATTGAGACTTTGCTAGTTGAAGCATCCTACCGACCCGTCGTAATGCACCAACACACTTATATATTTTGGCCTGTCTTCTATCGATCTACTGGTATGTTCTATCAACATTTTAATTTGTTGTTTATGTGATTGCTGACTGATATTGGGATAAAAAGTAAAGTTGCATCAAGCATAGAACATCTACAAAAAATTACAATAAGGAAAAGGCCAGGGAAAAGGTTTTATAATAAAAATTGGGTTAAGTATCTTTAGTTTCATGCAAACTAATGATAATAGAGAAAAAACGATTGCAATACTCCCTGCCTCCCGGAGGGGCAGGGAGTAAAAATATATAGAAAAGGGGTTCATGTAGGAAAATGTCAAATTCGATATTTAAAGAATAAATATGTTAAAGGACTTGCAGCTCAGATCTCCACTTAGTATAGTGCCATAATGAAATCTAAATCTATTCTTCTCTGGCCTCCAATATTGTTATGGATGTCAAGAATCTTTTGATGGTGATTTTTTTTAATTTTAATTTTATTATTTTATTTTTATTTTTTTCAGATAAAGGGTTAGTATGAATATTTAATGGGTTTTGGTCATGTTTTTCTGATCTACACAAGTGAATCTCTTAATTGTGGAAACCTTTATGTTGAAGGATTTGACCATTTATCCTTTGGTTCGGGGTTTCTTTGTTGTTGCTTTTGATAACGTTATGGAAAAACGTACTTTTTTTTTAAGGGCCATGGTTTTGGGGCAGTGTTGTCCTTTTTTCTTTCAGTCATGGACTCCCACTTCTGATCTAGTATCAACATCTATTTCCTCCTCTTGTTTCAGTTAGGCGTTTAAATCTTCCCTTGCATTTTTGGAATCTCTCAAAGCTATCCTCAAATGGAAATGCATTAGGGAGGTTTTATTGTTGTAGTTCAACAATAAGAATGTATTGTAAAACTACTTATGCACGAATTTGTGTGGAGATAAATTTCAACAATAGTTTTCCTGCTGAAATCAGTTTTCCGGCTTCAGATTAACTGTGGAGTGAGAAGATCGATTAGGAAAATGTATATTTTCATCGCAGATCATGCTATGAAACCAAACGCATACTCAAAAACTTCCCAAAGCATTTGGAGAGCAACAATGCCTAGAAAAATAACTGTAGATCTATATGGTGGGAGGGAGCTCACTACAATCATTACATAGTATATAAGCAAAAATAATTTTAGGATGACAGAGAAGCAAAGGAAATTTAACAAGAAAATATTGATAAAGAGGTTTCTTCGAAGCAATCGCATATGGTTGAAAAAAATAACAACTTTTTATTAGATAAAAAAGATGTTTACATAATCATGCATATAGCATATGGTTCAGAGTAAAAACTCTATTGATCAAAATACTGAAAATCAGTCTTACATTGTATAACTCAAATCCTGTGAGTACATATAGCTACACAATGACTAAAATAAATTCAATATAAACCAGGCACGTAGGCCCATAAAAAACCCATAAGAGATCAAGACATAAAGCCCAAGAACTGGGAAAACCATGCAAGGCAGGTCAATAACCACCTCAATAAGAGGGGCAAAGGCACAAAACCAGGAACCCAGATGGATGGAGACGTCAACATCCCCAAAATCCAGTGGATCCCCAAATTCTAGTGCCATTGTAGGCCAAGCATAGCTGTGAACCCCAAATGCCAGTGCCAGAGTGCCATAAAATTGTAAGCATAGCAGCAAACAAAAACCTCAAACCAATAGCAAGAAGCCCACATCAACAACATTTGGGTAGACCCATCAACAACATCCACAAAAAATCAGCCCCTGTAAAGAAGAGGGACCGTAGCTGTGAGCAAACCCACAACAAAATAGGAGGGGTCGCAGCAGCTAGCAAACCCATTAAGCCAGTACACTGATAGCCACAAAAAACAACACTCCTCACCATCAAAATATTTCCAAAGAAACCAAAAAAAAAAAATCCAATCCACCCACAACCGCAACAAGTAGTAGCCCTCCGCACCATTTAAAACATCGTCTTCCACAGTAAGGATGTACACAGGGCGCCGACAAAAGAGGCCGATGTTGAAGGGGCCACAACGACAAGGCAGTCGCCGAGCCTCTCATAGAGAAAAACCTATGCGTTAGCCTCGGCTCTATCCAGATATTGATGCCAAGTCAAGGAAAGGAAAAACGAAAGGAAAGCTATATATATATATATGAATGATCAATTTTTTTTTAAATGATTATTATATCATGTTTTCTTTATTAAAATTGTTTTATTTGTTATTAATTCTTGTTTTGTTAGGGACTATAGCATCCGTGATGACATGGGTTGATTCTTAATATTTTTCTAGTTTAGTGTAATTTTAATTAAAATTTAAAAAAATGCTTAATATTTATATTTTTTAGTAAATTCAAAAATGATTTTCTTATTTTTTAGTCATCTTATTTCTAATTTCAAGTTAGTTCAACAAGCTCTAATGAGACATAATTCCCTTGATAAAAGTTTTAATTGGTGACTGCTCTAATCATTGACAAGGACATTGACATTGTTATATTACAACTATGCCCAATGATACCAAAATTAACATGGTTGCAAATCCTTTATGTCGACTATAAAGACATGTGAGAGCTAAACAAATCTGTAATTAGAATTGCTGCTATGTGTGGGGAGCTTTATTGCTGGGTGGTGTGGGGCTAAACAAA
The DNA here is from genome assembly GCA_034641835.2 of Pinus albicaulis. Lineage (NCBI taxonomy): Eukaryota > Viridiplantae > Streptophyta > Pinopsida > Pinales > Pinaceae > Pinus > Pinus albicaulis. The sequence continues at coordinate 809,853,522 of CM076571.1, forward strand.
TATATAATTAGAATTACTACTATGTATGGGGAGCTTTATCGCTGATACCTCTTCAGCAATGTACGGAGCTTTGGTTATGCTAAAATTGGTTGGAGCTTCGTATTTAACCGTGGGTTTGAATCACCATTCTCCGCACTTCCACATAATTTAATATTATCCGTGTATATTTTTATGTCCACTTGGTGATTGAGAGTTTTTCAATTGTGAAGTGTTTTGTGGTTCGTTTAGTTTGTTTGTTGCTTCTCCGAAGTTTTTTTTTGTTCTGACACAGGTTTTTTATAACGTATTATTAACCTGAGGCACAACATTAATAGCTAATCCAATGTGTACTCGTGAATTTTCCAAATAACTCTTGGAAATTCGAAATTATTGATGAATCCATATCACGGAGGGACGAAGTCACAAGTGATCATGTGAGCGGATACGATGGCCATCGGTAGCTCTCCACTGACCAGCACCCGCTGTAAATCCACTAAAAACCCAAAAAAAACAATTGGTGGTCTTTTATACGCCGAGGTGTTGTGCCTTATTACAAAAAGGCGGGATAGGGGTGTACGATTAGAGTTGAAATCAAATCATTTTACCTAGGAAATTGGGTAAAGTTTTAATATCTAACAAGTATTATATAGTAATTTACATTATTGTACTTGTGTCACATTAATTTACTTTGATTAGACATATGTTTCTAATTTTTTGTTATTTTTGCCATGGTTCAATTATAAGATTTATTATTGTTTATTTATTTTAATTATTTTAATTTGTTTTTCTGGGATTCCATTGGTTGCAAAATTCAACATGTTATTGAAAATTTCATAGATATTTGTGCAGAGTACTCCATTTATGACGGTTGCTGTTCGATTTGGCGATGTTGGATATGGAGCAAGCTAAATCTAAGGTGGAGAGTTGTTAGAATTATACACCCTAAATTCGTGACAGTACTGAGGGCGAACTTTTCAAGGCATGTAATCAATTACCAATATGAGCTCCGGATACCATACCGTGCAGTTTTGGTGGCATCATTAACCCAATTCTGAGCAGGCCTTAAATGCAGTCCACTATGGCCATAAATGTGGAAGCCTTACTACCTCACGCCATCCACAACGTATTAACATATATCACGCCTTAGAGTATTATAATAAAACCTTCGATCAAGTGATAGCGCATATAAATGCCTCAGTCCCACGCCTTATTAACGCAACATTAATACATAATAAGGATTCCAGCCATAGCCCAGCCATAGTCTATTTTGTTTTCTTTGTCAAATTTTATTTATCAATTTCATAGAAATTGGTAAATAATTACTTTAGCCAAACTTTAATGTAGCCCGAATATGTATTTGCCCTTTGGTAAATTAAATTCAGCGCGCATTACCATACATATATATATACCTTCTATTATAAGGTTGGCCCTTTAAATAAATCACTTTACTTATAATTGAAAGCCGGTCCTTACACGTTATATCTACAGGTTAATGATTCGACTTCTGCCCTTTTTAATTAACTCTTCAAAGGTCTAACACACGATACAATGATCATAATATAATAGAACCCATTCGTCTACCCGACCCTATCACTTAACGTTAACCCAATGGTTCGACAACTTAAATATATGCACAACACTTATAACATTCAGCCATGGTTATAACGTTAACACAACAGTTATATTGTATAGTGGTTCATGGGCCCCACACGTCCATCGCGTTAAATCAACACAAACCGCCGGTTCTTACCTCAAGTTAATCGTCATGCAACTGAATACGCAATATCCGTCAGATCCCTTGGCGTCCAAATCGGACGGCGCACAACGAAATCGCGTTTTTCTGCTCGCCTACCTTTAACACTTCAAAAAAATGCGATGAGGGCGGTATTGCCTCAACGACATGGCGAAATCACACTGGATCGCGTTTTTTTTAAATGGTTTCACCTTCGGCCAAAAGCGGTGCGACATGAGCTGTTTTGGGTTCACAAAACCACTCCTAGGTTTTGAACAGTGCTCAACCGGACTTTCACCATGGTTAATGCCATTATTTGTAATAACTCCGGCTTGTTAACATCTGGGGTCAAGCTTCAAATAATATCGTTCAATTAACAGTAACCCAAGTTAATTCCTTCAACGGCAGGGTTTGCCGCCTTCGACAGGGCTTCAAAGCTCTTTGGGCAACCAAAGCATGACAGGGCTTCACTCTTATGGAGCTTTGTTCGAACACAGAACTCAACCCCTTATACAAAGGCTTAATACCCTCGCTCGGTCTAAGAACCACTATAACCTCACTCTCGACCTCTTACAGGGGTTTTATATCAATATGACACATTCAGGTAATTCAATGCGAACCCGCGCTCAAACATAGACATAGAGGGCTACAGGAAATTTAACACAACATTTTTTTTTCTTCAAATTATACACAGAGTTCATAATTCAACAGAGTAATTGGTAAATTTTATTTATCAATTTCATAGAAATTGGTAAATAATTACTTTAGCCAAACTTTAATGTAGCCCGAATATGTATTTGCCCTTTGGTAAATTAAATTCAGCACGCATTACCATACACATATATGTACCTTCTATTAGGTTAATGATCTGACTTCTGACCTTTTTAATTAACTCTTCAAAGGTCTAACACACGATACAATGATCATAATATAATAGAACCCATTCGTCTACCCGACCCTATCACTTAACGTTAGTCCAATGGTTCGACAACTTAAATATATGCACAACACTTATAACATTCAGCCATGGTTATAACGTTAACAAAACAGTTATATTGTATAGTGGTTCACGGGCCACACACGTCCATCGCATTAAATCAACACAAACCGCCGGTTCTTACCTCAAGTTAATCGCCGTGCAATTCGTTAGATCCCTTGGCCTCCAGATCGGATGACGCACAACGGTTTTTCTACTCGCCTACCTTTAACACTTCAAAAAAACGCGATGAGGGCAGTATTGCCTCAACGACGTGGTGAAATCACACTGGATTGCATTTTTTTTAAATGGTTTCAGCTTCGGCCAAAAGCGGCGCTACGTGAGCTGTTTTGGGTTCACAAAACCACTCCCAGGTTTTGAACAGTGCTCAACCGGACTTTCACCATGGTTAATGCAATTATTCGTAATAACTCCAGCTTGTTAACCTTTGGGGTCAAGCCTCAAATAATATCGTTCAATTAACAGTAACCCAAGTTAATTCCTTCAACAGTAGGGTTTGCCGCCTTCGACAGGGCTTCAAAGCTCTTTGGGCAACCAAAGCATGACAGGGCTTCACTCTTATGGAGCTTTGTTCGAACACAGAACTCAACGCCTTATACAAAGGCTTAATACCCTCACTCGGTCTAAGAACCACTATAACCTCACTCTCGACCTCTTACAGGGGTTTTATATCAATATGACACATTCAGGTAATTCAATGCAAACCCGCGCTCAAACATAGACACAGAGGGCTACAGGAGATTTAACACATTATTTGTTTTCTTCAAATTGTACACAGAGTTCATAATTCAACAGAGTAATTCATTGGAGAATGTCAATAGCACATGCACAGTTAGACAATAGGGCTCAAATCTTATTCAACAAAGAATACAATTTCACAATTCAACCTTTCGCTGCCAAAAATCTCCTCCTTTACTGTGTCAGGGGGTTGCAATATATAATTCACTGTGTGACTGTTCTGTTCCTTTGAGGACCGGTTTATTCTTATGTAAAACAAAAACCTAGTTACATCTTATTAGCCCTCCTTAGTCCAGCACAAGGGGCTTCAACTCCTTTACCAAATAAATGCGTGTTGCAGCTATCTACGAAGAGCATAAACTCTCACACAGAGACCTTGAAACAGTCCTCACGCAAACATTCTTGTTCATTAACCCTTAAGACATGGTTTGTCATACATTCTCCTACGCTTCTTCACTAAATATACAGGCAGACTGTTAAGCCAAATTACAAGGTCTGCTCATACCCAGTTCATGAAGATTCAAGGCACTCTCACAGGAAGTTAAATCAAGCAATACTCATGTAGTATTGACACAAATCCATCACACTGTTGTTTTCAATTAACTTTGTATTTGTCACGATGATCCTTGTGTGACTTTGGCATGTTGTCGATATAATTGTCCATCATAGCAGTGTTTTTCATGTTATTACCGTGACCTTTCTTTCATATAATGTTTGTGTCATAGATATATGACCTCATCACAACATTTATATAGCTTTATTGTGTCAATTAAATAACCATATCACAAGCAACCACCATATGATCTTCATCATAGCATTAATACAAGTATTGCGTCGCTTGATCCATTGTATCAATTATTGTGTAAATGAATGCATTTTAGTAACGTAAAGTTTTCCCCTTACCTTTATGATATGTTCAAGCGATTTTTACTTCCCTCTCAATGATGGTGTGCGCATAAATTTTTCATTGCAGCTCATAGTCACAATAATTTTATGGCATGCCTCAACGATTTACATGGCCTTTATTACCTTCATCAAAGTGTTATGCTTTGCATGCAGTCATTCATCGGATATTACTTTCATAGTCTCTCTCCTCATTGTACGCTCTAATATAGTCTCCTCGCATTATTTGTTCATAGTCTCCATCGTTGCCTTTGTGTATCATCCAGCATTTTAACATTTACCTTAAACAACATTCAACATAGTTGTCCATCACAATGTTTTTACACAACCTTCATTGTTGCTTGTCTTATAGGATATTTCCAATGCATTGTATCATATTCTCTATGCAACACATGTCTTTCCTCCAGTGCACTTTTGTTTTGATGTAATCAGTTTATCATATCCAACGTAGCCATTTAATGTTTTCAATATATTGTTTTGTATATTTTCAGCTCAATGTAACATATCCCTCCCATTATCCTTTCAATGTGCACTATAATACTCTTCCCTTCAATGCATTGTTATAATTTCCAATGCAATGTAATATCACTTCCTTTTCAAAGCATTTATAATGTAGTGCGTTATCATCCTTTCCTTCAATGTATTCGTTATATATTGACAACAAAATAAAGCATTCGTTTATCTCCTACATCAACACATTGCATGCATTATCATATATACATTCAATGTTGTGTTATTGTCTATCTATATACACGATATTGCAGTCTTGCATTCATAGCGTAGGGTTGATCCGATGTCAAGAATTCATTAAATAAAATGGACCTAACACTAAGACTACGAGACCCACTATGCGAATAGCACATATATGTTATAACATATGTATATGTTAAAACATATATTGTTCAAAAATTAAAAACCTCGCTCAATAACAATGAAATGTTTATATCATGAAACCTTAATAAAAGACTTTCGTCGCGCGATGAACCATATGGAAATCAAATCCGCCCTATAAGCATTTCGGGTCTGGAATTCAACTCGACCAAATGAAACTTCCGATTGAGCGATTGCGATTGCACCAATCGCATCGGTAAAAAAACAAATTGCGATTAATACAATCGGAGGGCATAACTTAAAGTTGCGATTGCGATTTAAAAAATCGCATCGCAAGTGTTCACTCGGCCCAAATAAAATAAAAACGCGATCCAATTCTATTTTACCACGTGTCTTCTACTAACTGTTTTTGTGGTGTGGGACCACCGGTCTTCAACCTATTCCAACTCCCGTGCATCAAACCAAAACATCGTTGTTTACAATATAAAAGGAAATTTCTCTGTTTTCTTTCAAAGGCTTTGTTTTCAAATATGCTCTGTTCTGAATGTAATATGGTTGAGACCATAGGGAATTACTTTACATTAGTGGTGAACTTCTCTAGACTGACCCGTAGTCATATATAGCATTAGCAAGTACACATCAGCCACATCTCTAATATAGTCTCCTCGCATTATTTGTTCATAGTCTCCATCGTTGCCTTTGTGTATCATCCAACATTTTAACATTTACCTTAAACAACATTCAACATAGTTCTCCATCACATTGTTTTTACACAACCTTCATCGCTGCTTGTCTTATAGGATATTGCCAATGCATTGTATCATATTCTCTATGCAACACGTGTCTTTCCTCCAGTGCCCTTTTGTTTTGATGTAATCAGTTTATCATATCCAACGTAGCCATTTAATGTTTTCAATGTATTTTTTTGTATATTTTCAGCTCAATGTAACATATCCCTCCCATTATCCTTTCAATGTGCACTATAATACTCTTCCCTTCAATGCAATGTTATAATTTCCAATGCAATGTAATATCACTTCCTTTTCAATGCATTTATAATGTAGTGCATTATCATCTTTTCCTTCACTGTATTCGTTATATATTGACAACAAAATAAAGCATTCATTTATCTCCTACATCAACACATTGCATGCATTATCATATATACATTCAATGTTGTGTTGTTGTCTATCTATATACACGATATTGTAGTCTTGCATTCATAGTGCAGGGTTGATCTGATGTCAAGCATTCATTAAATAAAATTAACCTAACACTAAGACTACGAGACCCACTATGCGAATAGCGCATATATGTTATAACATATGTATATGTTAAAACATATATTGTTCAAAGATTAAAAACCTCGCGCAATAACAATGAAACATTTATATCATGAAACCTTAATAAAAGACTTTCATCGTGCGATGAACCATATGAAAATCAAATCCACCCTATAAGCATTTCGGGTCCAGAATTCAACTCGCCCAAATGAAACTTCCGATTGAGTGATTGCGATTGCACCAATCGCATCGGCAAAAAAAAAAATTGCGATTAATACAATCGGAGGGCATAACTTAAAGTTGCGATTGTGATTTAAGCAATCGCATCGCAAGTGTTCACTCGGCCCAAATAAAATAAAAATGCGATCCAATTCTATTTTACCACGTGTCTTCTACTGACTATTCTGTGGTGTGGGACCACTGGTCTTCAACTTATTCAAACTCCCGTGCATCAAACCAAAACATCTCTATTTACAATATAAAAGGAAATTTCTTTGTTTCCTTTCAAAGGCTCTGTTTTCAAATACGCTCTGTTCTGAATGTAATATGGTTGAGACCATAGGGAATTACTTGACATCAGTGGTGAACTTCTCTAGACTGACCTGCAGTCATATATAGCATTAGCAAGTACACATCAGCCACATCTCTAAATAGTCTTCTCGCATTATTTGTTCATAGTCTCCATCATTGCCTTTGTGTATCATCCAACATTTTAACATTTACCTTAAACAACATTCAACATAGTTCTCCATCACATTGTTTTTACACAACCTTCATCGCTGCTTGTCTTATAGGATATTTCCAATGCATTGTATCATATTCTCTATGCAACACATGTGTCTTTCCTCCAGTGCCCTTTTGTTTTGATGTAATCAGTTTATCATATCCAACGTAGCCATTTAATGTTTTCAATGTATTGTTTTGTATATTTTCAGCTCAATGTAACATATCCCTCCCATTATCCTTTCAATGTGCACTATAATACTCTTCCCTTCAATGCACTGTTATAATTTCCAATGCAATGTAATATCACTTCCTTTTCAATGCATTTATAATGTAGTGTGTTATCATCCTTTCCTTCAATGTATTCGTTATATATTGACAACAAAATAAAGCATTCGTTTATCTCCTACATCAACACATTGCATGCATTATCATATATACATTCAATGTTGTGTTGTTGTCTATCTATATACACAATATTGCAGTCTTGTATTCATAGTGCAGGGTTGATCCGATGTCAAGCATTCATTAAATAAAATGAACCTAACACTAAGACTACAGGACCCACTATGCGAATAGTGCATATATGTTATAACATATGTATATGTTAAAACATATATTGTTCAAAGATTAAAAACCTCGCGCAATAACAATGAAATGTTTATATCATGAAACCTTAATAAAATACTTTCGTCGCGCGATGAACCATATGGAAATAAAATCCGCCCTATAAGCATTTCGGGTTCGGAATTCAACTCGACCAAATGAAACTTCCAATTGAGCGATTGCGATTGCACCAATCGCATCGACAAAAAAACAAATTGCGATTAATACAATCGGAGGGCATAACTTAAAGTTGCGATTGCGATTTAAACAATCACATCGCAAGTGTTCACTTGGCCCAAATAAAATAAAAATGCGATCCAATTCTATTTCACCACATGTCTTCTGCTGACTATTCTGTGGTGTGGGACCACCGGTCTTCAACCTATTCAAACTCCCATGCATCAAACCAAAACATCTCTTTTTATAATATAAAAGGAAATTGCTTTGTTTTCTTTCAAAGGCTCTGTTTTCAAATACGCTCTGTTCTGAATGTAATATGGTTGAGACCATAGGGAATTACTTGACATCAATTGTGAACTTCTCTAGACTGACCCGCAGTCATATATAGCATTAGCAAGTACACATCAGCCACATCTCTAATATAGTCTCCTCGCATTATTTGTTCATAGTCTCCATCATTGCCTTTGTGTATCATCCAACATTTTAACATTTACCTTAAACAACATTCAACATAGTTCTCCATCACATTGTTTTTACACAACCTTCATCGCTGCTTGTCTTATAGGATATTTCCAATGCATTGTATCATATTCTCTATGCAACACATGTGTCTTTCCTCCAGTTCCCTTTTGTTTTGATGTAATCAGTTTATCATATCCAATGTAGCCATTTAATGTTTTCAATGTATTGTTTTGTATATTTTCAGCTCAATGTAACATATCCCTCCCATTATCCTTTCAATGTGCACTATAGTACTCTTCCCTTCAATGCACTGTTATAATTTCCAATACAATGTAATATCACTTCCTTTTCAATGCATTTATAATGTAGTGCGTTATCATCCTTTCCTTCAATGTATTCATTATATATTGACAACAGAATAAAGCATTCGTTTATCTCCCACATCAACACATTGCATGCATTATCATATATACATTCAATGTTGTGTTGTTGTCTATCTATATACACGATATTGTAGTCTTGCATTCATAGCGCAGGGTTGAGCCGATGTCAAGCATTAATTAAATAAAATGGACCTAACACTAAGACTACAGGACCCACTATGCGAATAGTGCATATATGTTATAACATATGTATATGTTAAAACATATATTTTTCAAAGGTTAAAAACCTCGCGCAATAACAATCAAACGTTTATATTGTGAAACCTTAATAAAAGACTTTCGTCGCTCGATGAACCATAGCATAAAACAAAACTTATCAAACATTACTCCGCCAAACTTCAAACGTTCTTAACCAAATCACAATGGAGATTTTCGCGTCACAAATGGGCTGACGTCAAATCAAATCCGCCCTATAAGCATTTCGGGTCCAGAATTCAACTTGACCAAATGAAACTTCCGATTGAGCGATTGCGATTGCACCAATCACATCAGCAAAAAAACAAATTGCGATTAATACAATCGGAGGGCATAACTTAAAGTTGCGATTGCGATTTAAACAATCGCATCGCAAGTGTTCACTCGGCCCAAATAAAATAAAAATGAAATCCAATTCTATTTTATGACATGTCTTTTGCTAACTGTTCTGTGGTGTGGGACCACCGATCTTCAACCTATTCAAATTCCCGCGCATCAAACCAAAACATCTCTGTTTACAACATAAAAAGAAATTGCTCTGTTTTCTTTCAAAGGCTCTGTTTTCAAATACACTCTGTTCTGAATGTAATATGGTTGAGACCATAGGGAATAAAGGTAAGGTTATAAGGCCGTGGGTCATTATATAAATACTTTTATCATAAGTCGAGACGAATAAATTAAGTTATGTTTGTACCATATATTGTACAGTCACGAAGGAACCTGACTCCCGAGGAACTTGACATCAGTGGTGAACTTCTCTAGACTGACCCGCAGTCATATATAGCATTAGCAAGTACACGTCAGCCACATGCTAATAAGAAAATCATAAATAAAATTGTGATGCATGAAGATTTTATTACTTGTATCATCGTCTCTGTCTATTTGGAAAATAAATTAATTTATATTTTAATGTTATTAATTATACATAGAATCATTATCAACAATAAGGTTTTCGGCATCGAATATGGAATTTATGATATTAATTATGCAAGTACAGAATTGAGTTGGAGGATCTAGTTGATGTTGCAGACACCCCATGTAGATATCTTGGTATTAACAACCATTAATTCAAAATTAAATGGCATAAAATTATGGGACTTGTGCGAGTTTCTACTTTGCAGTTGTTATTTTTCTTGAACCTCTCTCAATTTTATTTCTACTCATTAGATTTTCTGTTGTTGACCGTCAAAATTGTTGTTTTCTGCTCAAGACATTAGCAAGTGGATTTACCGTGGGACTCGACACTCTGTAAGCGAGCTTTTGCAAGTCAGGCTAGAACTGTGTGCCTCCAGTTGGAAGGTTTGCCAAGGATAATTTCTCTTACTCTTTCAGGTAATTCCACATATTAAATTCCCTTTCTTGCTTTGATTATGAGTGCAAAATGGATGACATTCTACTTGCAGTTTACATATTATGGACTCTATTTTTAAATGATAACCAATGAAATATTAATCATGGAACTCATGGGCTCCTGATTTGGGCGATCTCGCCCTTGAATGGGCGATTCCATTCGAATTTGATAAAGTTTTTGCATTCTACAAATCTCGTTTCTTTTTAAAAAATTCTTGAAGTTTCTAGAAGTACTTCTCAAGAATATATGGTTCAAAGAAAACATAGAAAGCAGAATTTTGTTGGGTCCCTAGCATGAGAATACCATTTGTATCCTCTAGACTGGACTGTCAGAGTACATGAGATAAAGTCATTTGTGACTAATTTAATTACGGTGGCTGCTCACAAGACAGGGCCAGAAACAAAACTCTATGAAATAAATTAAAGTTTAGGCTGTTTTGTAGTTATTGGTATCCTCCAAGAAATTATTGGGTTGTGTGCATATTATGAAGGCAAGAAAATGCAAGCACCTTAGTTGAAAGTTAGTCAGAATTAATCTTTAAAGAATTTCTTCCAGAAGACAAGGCACCCAATAAAATTCATGGGTTTAATTGATCAAGTAAAAGCAGCAGTAGGAGCAGTCAAAACAGAAGTAGCTAATAGAACAGATGCAAAGGCAAGGATAGTTAAGACAGGGCCAGAAACAAAAATCTATGAAATAAATTAAAGTTCAGGTTGTTTTTTAGTTATCATTATCCTCCAAGAAATTATTGGGTCGTGTGCATATTATGAAGGCAAGAAAATGCAAGCACCTCAGTTGAAAGTTAGTCAGAATTAATATTCAAATAATTGCTTCCAGAACACAAGGCACCCAATAAAAGTCATGGGTTTAATTGATCAAGTAAAAGTAGCACTAGGAGCAGTCAAAATAGAAGTAGCTAATAGAACAGATGCAAATGCAAGGGTAGTTTATAGCTTATGTAGTTATAGCTTACTGAAAATAGTAGTTCTTACACTATAGCCTAGAGATTTATAGCAGATTAGAGTAGCTACCCAAATAGTCACGTTAGTCTTATTGCTATGGACCTACGATGGTGGTAGTCTTAGTCCCATGCCCTAAGTTATTATTATAGGATCTTAAAATCGAAAATCTAGCATTTGCTATAGTTTACCTATATATTTTGATTGTGATTGAGAAAAAAATAATAATAAATTAGACTTGTTGTTTAGTTTTTGTTTTTTATAAAAAAAAATTGATAGTAGATTAATCTTGTTGAGAATAATTATAGGGTGATATAATATAGAATTGCGATATTAAAAAAAACATTTAATCAATTAAAATGGTTATCTAAATAGTCATTACTGTAGGGTAAAATAGATAGTAATAAGCATTTCGTTAAGATACTTAATGGTGAGAAAGTTGTTTCTTTGAAATCTTTTGTGAGTAAAAATCTAGTCATATTAAGAATAGGATTTCATGAATTTAAATATCATTCACTCTGATACTTCCTATTTTACCCATGAGTTTGATATTCGGAAAATTGAATATAGGCATGTAAATATCTCAATTCTTTCAAATTTTAGGTATGAAAAAGGAACTTTACAAAGTAGTGGCAAAATACCTGCTACAGAATACAAAGGGAAACTCCCATGTACAAACAGAAGCGAAATTTGCTTTTTACAGGTCATATAGTCTATTTCAAGATTGTTCTATGCCATCTATTATTCACATTATCCACACAGGTTACCAACATTTGTTTATTCAAATCATTTCTCTCAACTACCCAATTGGATGGCTAAAATATTGTTTTTCTTGATGTCTATGTTTCAACTTCTGGTATTGCTCTTATTCTTCAGCCAGTTGATTTCTTTGGATAGTTAAATTTTTTTTTTTTCTTGAAGTTTTAACAAAGTTAGGTGCCACTTGCTGCATTGAGTGGAATCTATCAATTTGGAACGATGGAATGTAGTGCCATGCAACTTTCAAAGACGCTACAACAACTAATAGGAGAAGAAGATGTCGCTAATACCAAAATAGATTGTAGAAACAAAGCAATGGAGAAAACAAGTGTTGGATACTTCGCATGTAGACCTTGTAAGAAGTGGTTAAGCTGCAGCTTCAAATGGTACAAATGTTGTTGTTGTATGCAGCACATTTGTTAATATGCAGAAAATAATAAGTGGTTGTCAAAGATCAACATGAAGGAAAGCAAAGAAGAAAACAAACCGTGAATACTTTAAATGTAGACATCGTACCAAGTCGTATAGATACGACTTCAGATGGTCCAAATGTTGTTGTTGTATACACCATCATTGTTAATGTACATAGAACAATGACTGGTTGTTAGCAATCATCATACACCACATTTATTCGTCATTCAAATGAATATTTTGTCTTATCACAAAAGGTGGTGTAACCACCAAATTTTCAAAATATAATGCTAAAATTAGTACATATTATGTTGACCTATCTTGCCCAATTCTTGCTACATTGACTTGCAAGTACATGCTTTGGTGCAATAAAGTTGGGGCTTGCATAAGGGATGAATGCTTTGTTATAACTAAGTCGATTCTCACATTTAGCTTTTTTTGTGAAGCATGTTGTTGCCTTGCAGATGCCATTATGCTACAATCCATATGTGACTGTACATACATATTCGTAATTACAAGTATGTTTTTCAGAACTAACAAGATTAATCTTACTAATCAAGACACATACAATCTGTATTTCATGCTTTATATTGTATACAAAAGTCAATCATTTCTAGAATACATAGCTTCTATGTGAAATTAATGTCTTCAGAGACAATAATCAATGTTGCAGGTTGTTTGTTTTGCAGTGATACTTTTAAAATACAGAGAGATGCAAAATAGGAGCTAGTTACTTGCAACTTTCCTTCCCTTATTTTACTGTTTTGAAATCAAACATACAATATAAAAGTAAAATTAGTGTTTTGTGCTAGTAACCATTATCATAGACATATATTCAATAAAGCAAAAAATATTATAGAACCTTCTCTCATCTTTGAGAAAAAAAATCTAACATATATAGTAGTTCGTAAACAAATCACCATACGAATCTGAAGAATAAATACATACAAAAAATGGTTGAAATCATAGACATTGAAAACTACCATTCAGCAAAAAAACATCGCATAGATGCTAATATTGATATCGTTTTAATGAAGCATAGTCTCTTCAGACTACAACAATTTGCATATACTCTTGGAGATTGTTTGTTCAATGCATTTGAAGTGCTTCTGCACTTTCGTTACTCGTCCATTGAACTGCGCAATGGAATAATAGACCATTTTCTCAATTGTCTACAACGCAATGACACAGAGGCAAAAGAATCATACCAATATGAACTAGATCATGTCATGTTATATCAACTTCATGGAATTCACGATGTTGACACATACCTTCATAAAATGTGTTTTCTCTGCTTCTAATAACGATTTCCAATTTGAAAGAGGCCTATGGGGAGACACATTTTACATACGATGGCTATCAAAGTGGTTGAACATACCAATTGGAGTCTGGTCACTAACAATGAAAACAAGGTATTTGTTCTTCAACCATGGTCTAGATACAATTCCACTAAACATTTTATTTCATGATACAGATCCTATTAGTGGACATTTTGAACCTCTATTACACAAAATATTACCTAGATGCAACTTTGTACCAAATTATCCCTTGTCGCCTCTTTGCAGATATCTTGAAAACCATTATGAATCCATTGTTCATGAAATTCAAATTCATGGATTGCACATAGAAAAAACAACTATGTCGAAATGTGCCAATAGCATGTTCAGTGCAATCTGTCATTTAATAGCACCTGAATTTGATGAACAGTCTTTCAGACTCTACATTGTCCAATATTTTTGCAATGCACTAATGGGTAGGAACGAAGACACATTAAATTGTATAGAAAAACACTTAACAAATGAAACTATACAAAGTCAAACAATGGTTGCAGGCTGGCAACAATACCTAATTAATATGGCAATGCCATATGAAAAAGGAGGACTTGAGGGAACATCATTTTGCTTCCAATGGACATCGATCATATTCAATGTAAACATACAAATATGGTCATTTACTAGTAAAACCATTGTCAATTACTACCCATCAAAAACAAATTTCAATAAAACGTACAACATATTATCATTCGAAACAAGTACATCACACATGCATTATGAACCACTACTATCAAATCAAAATACAAATCAGTGCAATCTGCAACATAGAATAGTACAAATGCATGAAAACACCAAGAATAGAATAAACTTGTGCAAATTGAAACAAATGATACGTACAAATAACCCAAATAAAATTGGAGAAAATAGAAATAAAATAGCGAATAAAAATTGTTCATCGCGAAAAAGTACTCCCATAGAAATTTACAAACAACAAATTGAAGACACACCAAAGTCCAAATGTCCAATATGTAAGACGTTGCAATTTCGAAAGAACATCTCAAGCATTGGACTTGAATTAGAAAAAATGTACATAAACATATCTGTAAAACAAAAGACATTATGTTTAAATATCATTTGTAGATCTTGCAAAACAGCACTTGCTAATGCAAAGTTGCCTCGCTTTGCAACACCTAAAAAAATAATACTTAATAAGCCATTACAAACTGTAACAACACTTTCAGAGCTTGAGGAAAGACTTGTCGCATTAAGAATTCCTTTTGCACAAATAAGACAATGTGGCAACAAGCAATCACAAATGGGCTTAACTGGTTCAATAATTAATGTACCTGTCCAGATGGACATTGTCCAAAAAGCATTGCCACAATTCATAAACAATACAATGACAATTGCTATTCCATTAAAATGACGACTAGAATACAAGAATGCATATCAAACAAGAAAAGTGCGTGTGCTTACTGTCATGAGAGCACTTAAAGAACTATGTTCTCGAAATTTATATAAAACTGAAAACATTTCCATTAATAGCAATTGGAATCATATGCTTGAATTGAACAATAAAGATAATACATCCAAGGATGAGAACATTGATATAAAAAGTGAAACGGATAGCATTTCAAAAAGTGAAAGACCAACTGAAACCTTAGTACATGGATTGATAGCTTCACAGCGAATTCATGATTTACAAGACAAGATCATTGAAATAGCACCAGCCGAGGGACAACGATCACTTGGGATATTCAAAGACAAACATGCAGAAGAAATGAGTTTCCCAACACTATTCTTTGGAGATCCACGTGACAATGATATAGCACAAAGATTTCGTTACCAATAAATAGTAAAGTGGGAACTAATGCATTGCAGTAGTCACTTTTCTATCACATCACAAATTTGTTCTTCAAGACAATGCAAATAATCATTGAAAAGGTCATGTCATGCATTTTAGTACGAATAAGGAAAGGAAAACTACAAGGAAGAAAGTTGTTAGAAAAATATGTTAAGTACAAACCCAACTTAGAAAAGTTACTAAAAAGTCACATTGGATACATAGATTTCAAACACATAAGAATTTCTCCTGATTACCACCAAAAAATGCAAAAACATATATTTGCAATGATATGACAATTAGGTCCTCCAACTTCCTTTGTTACATTTACAAGTGCAGAGCATCGTTGGAGTCCACTAGTAGAAACTCTTACTAAATTGCATAGAAATAGAAATAAAAAGAAACACATTGAAACAATTGAGGAATACAACATTGATTATCTTGTCAGAAAGGACCTAGTAACATGTACACGTTACTATAGACATAAGACAGATGCACTGAAGCAATTGATCTGTCAAGATAATACATTTTTTGGAAAAATATTAGATTACGACTTTGTAACTGAGTTCCAAAATAGAGGTAGTGCACATGAACATGCTCTTATATGGATAGAAAATGCTCCAGTATATGGAATTAATAGTAACTTAGAAATTGAAAACTTCTTGGACAACTATATAACTTGTAGCACAGATCACCTTGATCCAGAACTCGCAAAGATACATGAACATCACCATACCAAAAGCTGTAAAAAAAGAAAAGCATCGCATTGTAGATACAGATTTCCAATGCCACCAATCAAAAGAACAAGGATTCTTGAACCAATTACTTCGCTAGATGACTCAATAAATGAAAAAGTTTTGCCCTTGCAAAGCACCTTAGAACAAAAACACTATGACAAATCAACTAGTCATGAAAATTTCTTAGATGAATTGCACTTAACAGAAACTGATTACATCGAATTAATACAAAGTACATTAACACAACCAATGGTATTCTTGCAACGAAAACCATCAGAAATATGGAATAATAGCTTTGCATTCAATATGCCACACCTATGGAATGAAAATACTGATGCTCAATATGTTCTAAATGCATATGCTGCAGCTTCATATTGCAGTTCATATATGACCAAAGTTGACATATCTATGACAAATGCATTCAAAAGGATACGACAAGAACATGAAAAGAGCAAAATTGATGCTATTCAAATGATACGATCTCTAGGGAATGCCTTGCTTAACCTTCAAAAAATTTCAGCTCAACAAGCAGTCCACATAGCTCTCTCCCTACCATTGAATCATAGTTCAAGAGAATGCAACTTTATAAACACAACACCAACAGATGAACACACATTTATACTTAAACCAACCACTCTTCTGAAACAAATTCCTGAAAACTCTGAAGATGTTATGTGCAGTTCTATAATTGATTACTATATCAATAGGCCTAATGCTATTAAGCATGTATGTTTAGCTGAATTTGTATCAAAGTATAGGAAAGATGGCACACCAATATCAAAAAGGAAAAAAGAAAAAGTAATTCGATTCATCAAATACAAAAAACAAATTGACTATGAAAACTATTACAGAGAAAAACTTTTGCTATATGTTCCATTCGAAAACAATGAAGAGGCGCTAAAGCAAGACTTCTCGACATGGAAGAGTGCATACATGTTGCATAAGAACACAATAAAGAACAATGAAACTAAGTTCACATACAACATGAACAAGAAATGGGGTGATTTGGAAGAAGCAATTCAAGAAATTGATAACAACATTGCAACTTCTAATCACACAATAAAAAAACCTCAAATATCCAATGATGTTACTGAGAAGTACGACTTGGCTAAAGATTTGCAATTTCTCCAATGCGATGACAAAAAAAGACATCTTAACATTGGTTTTCAATTTACAGAACATCCATTTATTCTTAGCAACAAAGAATACTACAAGATTAGGAGAATGCTTAATAGAGAACAACAAGAATTTCTCAAAGACATTGAAATGAAAAAGTGAAAGAACATAGACAAACCACTCTACTTATTTTTGACTGGAGGAGATGGTACTGGAAAAGCATTCATAGCAAAAGAAATATTTCAAATGCTCATGCGCATTTACAATGAACATTACAATACAGACCCTTTTAAACCAAAGGGTTTGATATTAGCATATATAGGTAAAGCTGCATATAATGCAAGTGGAGTGACAATTCATTCTGCATTGCTAATGCCTTTCAAAAAATCTAGTTTTATTCCACTTAGCAATGATGTATTAGACAACTTAACACAACTGTACGAAGAATTAAGGATCGTTCTCATTGATGAAGTATCTTTGATTGGAAGTTGTTTTCTATATCAAATTGATGATCGACTAAGAAACATTAAGCATAATAAAAAAAAATACTTTGGAAACATTGATATCATATTTTGTGGTGACTTGTACCAAGCACAACCTATACAAGATTCACTAATATTTGAACAACCTACAATAATAAGGCAACCAATAACATATGAATTTTGGCAAGAACATGTAAAGTACTATGAATTGCACATTGCAATGCGTCAAACAAATGAAATATTCATTACCATTTTGAATAGGATGCGTATAAATAATCAAACAGAAGATGATTTGAATTACCTGAATAGAAATTGTATTCGAAATGCTCCTAATGATCCTACTTTCCCCTATCCCCTATCTATTTTTTAGGAATAGAGATGTAGCATTACATAACAAGAAAATGTTGTCTGTTGTTCCCGGTGATGAAATTGTAATTGATGCAATTGATTACAAAGAAGAAAACCATGGAAACACACCATCTCATTCACACATAGCAACATTGCCTTCACAAAATGTCCTAAAACTTAACATGCTAGTTGAAATATATGCAGGAAACTATGACTTACAAGACAGTCTAGTCAACGATACAGATGGTATCATTAAAGCATATGTAAAATTAGACAACTTTGATGTAATATGGATCAAATTCTATGATGAACGTATTGGCCGTAGACAAGCACATAAATTTGCTTTTCTATATAGCCAAGAAATTTGTAGCGATTGGACTCCCATACTGTGCACAACAAAGCCAGTTTCTGTATTGGCGGGGAATATAGGTAATTCCTTATCTTCCATATTATTGCTTTACATTCACCAATAAGAATATTTTATTTTATTGCTTAATATATATATATGCGCTTTGTAATAGGGCAACACAGACTTTAGTTTAAGTTTTAGTTTTATATAGTTTTATTTTTACTTTAAAAGTTTTGTTATGTTTTATATGTTACGACATATATAAACTAAAAAGGCTAGTATATATCTCTGTTGCACTAATAGATTTTTTCGAGTTTAATATTGTATAATTTATAAGTTTTCCATTATCGAAGTTTTTAAATGCAATTGATCTTTCTTTGAGTAACTAATACTCGGTTTCCACTACATTATAGAATAAGCTTATACTTTTATTTTTATTTTTAGTTGTTAAAATTTAGCAGACAATTCGTCATCACGTTCAAGCACACCATTCAATGATGTTGCATCTTTTTCATCTCGCAGCTCTGGAGAACAAGCTACAATAGACAAACAACAACAAACATCGGGTGCAACTGAATCAGACAAGTAAGTAAAATTGAAACAAATTTTTATAGGTGCCATTGACATAGCATTTATATTTATCACCAATGTATTTTACTTCTAACTGTCTCTTTTGCCACATCAACATCATCAATACACAGATCAAAAGAACCATATTTAGTCCTAGTTACAATTGAAGAACTAAACATTCGCAAAACTGGAAAAATGTTCAATGGAGATGTTATGGTCATTTATAGCACATACCTTGATAAAGTCCATAAAGCATGACAAATACTACATGCAGATTTGACAGATGCTTAAGGAATCATGACAATCACATTGTCCATACCAACTAAGCTCATTGAAGAACATGAACAAAAAATATCACCAAGAAAAGAAATATCTATTACAAATTTTAAAGTTCTTCCTAAAACAAATTATGACAGCGGTGATTGTGATTGGATTCTGCTGCTAACTGAACTAAGCACCGTACAGAACATACCACCAATTTGCAAAGATTACAAATTCATTCCATATACAACAGTAAAACACCTTACAAAAAATACAGAAACATATCCGATTGGAACAATTGCTACAGTTGTGACAACTACACGGAAAATTGGTTTGCAATATACATTGCAAATTAAAGATGGAAATTTCGATGACAATAGAGAAACGGTAACATAAATTACTTTGCAATGTTTTTATATTGCTAGTTCCATCCTACATTTCAATTCCCTTTGAAAAAAAAAAAAAACCTTCTGTCTTCTATTGCAGTTGCAGTTATTTGAAACATTTGCACCGCTCTACAGTGAAATTTAACAAGAATTGCAAAAAGGCCATTTTCCAATTATGTTATTCAAAAACATAACAAACAGGAAAGAACTCAAGGACAAAACACTTCGAACAACGCAAGCTACATTCATCAAAAAATTGAATGCAGAAGCAGCAGAAGAACTTAGAAAATTGAACCCTCTAATATTCTCTGTAAGTACAAATGAAACAGTACCTCTACTTCTCAATATGCAATTGTTTCTTCATCTCTTTCTATTTTGACATATACTACTTGTCCTTCTCTATGAACAGATAAAAGGAACATTGACAACTGCAAGCATTTATTCTATGCCATTTGAACCAGTTTGTCTTGGATGCAATTCACCAATACCAACCTCTACAATAATAGAAGAGACAACAGTTAATTGCCTTAAGTGCAATAAAAAATTGTTCTTTTCCTATTCACAACGTCTTAATTGCATAATCAAGTCTAACAACACCAACTTGCAATGTTGCATCAGAAACAAATTGCTCTTGAAACAATTACTTCCCAACCTAGCACGAATGTCTTTTCAAGACTATGTTCAAAAGAAACAAGCAACCATGTATATGCTACGCGATTTCAAAATAAATGGTACATTTACAATCAACGAAGACAACGAAATCCAATCTGTTGATAACAAAGGAAGCCCTACCAAAGCTAGGTATTCTTGTAATTATTCTTCATCTTTCAAGCAAAAATCAGATATATGCACTTTAAATTATGCTATCCAAAATAACAAGATTTGTACTAATTTTTCCCTCTTCTTTGTAGCCCCAGCACTTCTACAAACATTGGCTATAGCAAGAACACATAGTAATCCATAAATCAGTCCCAAGCTCTTCTCAATTTTTGTACAAGATTTTACTGCTCAGATCCTCCTCTCTCAAAGTGCAGCATGCCTGCAACATTTTGCTAGAACAAGAAAGCATACAAATGCACATATGACAGAAAAGTTTTCACAGAACAATTAGGAACAAAAATGACTAGTTATATTTATAGTCTTTCTTCTACCTATTTTCAGATACTTTCAGACTTAATATATGTATATTTAAGAAATATAGCTTTTCCATTAGGCCTTTACAAATATTTTCAGATTTTATACATATATGTTTAATGAATAGAACCTGTCTTTACAATCTGACATTATATATATAAATATTATAAATCTATTTAAAAATCTCCTAAATGTATTTATAATGCCAATAGCAATGATTTTCTTCTGTAGGAATTGATTTAACTATTGTCGAATTAGATCTAACTTGCCTTGGCTGTGATGTTAATTTACAATTATTTATTTATTGATTTTTTTAACATTATCTCTTCAACACACTTGAAATTCATTGTGGAAATACGCATGCAGTTTAGTAAAAATCTCAATTCAATCTCAAATTGTAGATTGCTGTGTAGCTTACTGCCATCAGCTACTATCTACCCTGTCTGGCATCTATGCTTCTATTTAATTAATAGCTGAGTTGCATATCAGATCAAAATTTGTTAAATAACATTTGTTAATTATATGTTGATTGAAGTTTGCTAAGTTGATGTCCAGTACTTGCATTGTATAAATTGGTTCGTTCACTCTTTATAGTACTTGCATTGCAACATTGCTATATTTAAACTATGTGGCAGGTAGTAGCTACCTTGTAGCCTTGTTTTGATTTGTGTTATTTAAATTTGTTTTTTGATAACATATATGGATTTAACACTTTGAAAAATTCTAGGGCATTTTGATTGTGGGGTTACCCATCAAGCTTGTGATTTCAATAAATTATTTCTGGATTTTAGAGAAATTAGACCAGAAAAATCTACCAAAATAACTTCCAAAAAATCGCACTAAAAACAACTTGATCCGCATTTTCGCTACAAGAAAACGTATGAGAGAATGACCTTCCGGGTAGTCTACACAGTGAGTTGGAATTACATACAAGGATATTTTTTTGGTCAATTCACCCGCAACACAACACATGTTTTTGGTTGATTTTATGCAAGGGTACCCATACATAAAATATGGGCATCGTTTTTGAACAAGTTCAACTTGAGGAAGTGCATATCTCGGTTCGACAAGATTTATAGGTCATTATCGTGAAATATTTATGTGCTTTAATTTAAAGTTTGTGCATATCATTTAACACAACTTCCTCCGTGGTGGTCATAGTGTTTCAGAAACACACAAGCATTTAAGTTTTTGTTTTATAGTGTAAAATGTCGGTCTTCTCGAATTTATTGGAAAATTTTCATTTCTCTAGTGAATTTTTGCACCGAGAGGCACATTCTACAACCTAGTATGATGTGTAAGGGTGTCCGTCCATCATCAAATTTGAAATTTTGCTCATGTCGACCAAAATAAAAAAATTTAAAAATTAAATATAAAAAATAAATAAATAGCAATACAAGACATTCAAATAAGGTGGGCTCATAATTTTTTATTATGATAATTGTATAAACAAATAATTGAATGTATAATTTGAGGAAAGGTTTGAACCTTGAGCGATTTGATCCCTATCAGCACATGATAGATCCAGAATTAGATGGATCTAGGATGGTTTAACTATCCATTAATTCCATTAATGTCAAAGAAAACAAAAATGAGATGGCCACCCTACGTGGCATTCATGTTTGATTTGGTAACCATTTGAGTTATTGAGATATTAATTAATGATTATGCCCATTGTCCTTCCACGTGTACAAAATTTCATGTAGTTGTGCAGATCAAAGGTTGTGCGGGAGAGGGTATGTCAGGACCTCGAGTTGGGTGAGCGCCCGTGACAACCAACGACGAGCCAGAGAGTCAAAAAACCGACGATGCGGGTTCGGACCCATCCGAGTTGTGCGATGGGCATGCGGATGTAGTGGTAGGCGCATTGTAGTGATGACCACCAGTGTTCAACTAAAGGTGAATTGGGTATGAGCGTGATTGGTTAAAGGCGTGCGACCGTAGTATGGGCGCACCCATGATGTGTGACAGGCACCCGTGTTTGGCAACGATGTGCGACTGGGTAGTACATTGGGTGATTGGGTGGTGTGACAGATGTTGGGCGATCAGGCGATGCGACTGACATTAGGCGACCAAGCAACGTGATGGGAAGGTGTGTGTGGAGAATCAAGGGTGCCCATCGAACCAAACGAAGGTCGGCTCGTGACTTAGAAAAATATGAAGGATTACGTGTGGGTGTGCAGAAAGGTCAGTTAGGAAATGTGTGGGCAGGCCGACCCATGGAGACAACTCAAGGGACGTGACACTTGGAAAATGGATGGGCAGTTAAAAATATATATTAGTAGGGAGTGCCATTCATTTGGGAAATCATTCAGTCAAGCATTTGCTCAAAGTTTTGAAGGGAATGAAGGGAAAAACCGTGTATGAGCATGTAGGGCAGGCGAGTTAGGTTAAGGAAACTCACGTCGTGTGTAGAGTTCGGGTCAGGTAACAGAACCATGTCGTTTGCAGAGTTTAGGTCGGGTCATAGACCCATGTCATGTGCATAGTTCGAGTGTGTCATTCGGTTCATGCAATGTGCAAACATTGTCGTTTAGGTTGTGCAGACATGTGTCATGTGTTTGGGCAGGTCCGAGTCATGTAGAGAGTCGAGTCGTGTAGTCATGCAGAGAACCGAGTCGTGTAGTCGTGCAAACGGTTGGGCCATGCAGTCGTGCAGGTAGTCGGGTCATGCAATCATGTAGATGGGCGAGCAAGTCGTGCAAACATGTAGAAAAATCATTCAGATGGTCAGGCGATTCATACAGTCATGAAGGTCATTTGGGCAGTTGTGTAGAGTCATGTAAGGGTGTTTGGGTAGGTTCATGCAGGATTGGGCAAGTCGTGCCATGACGCAACATGGCATCTGGGCAGGGAAACTGTGTGTATTGAAAAAATGGAATTTTGGGTTTCTTCCAGGTAGGGTCGTGGTAAGGCCGATGTGAGCTGAACCAGTGCAGTTGTATGATGACGCATGGGCAGGTCATGCAAAACCTTGTAAAATATTTGTACTTGTAAACATTTTCATAATTTTATAAGTATTTGGGCAGACTTATTTGGGAGTTTCCCCTCCCTTGTTAAATGTGTGTTTATGCTTATGATTGGATCACACATGTTATGAAGTATAATTAAATGTATTTCCACTGCATTATTGAAAAAAGTAAACACTTAATGAAAAATTGGTTAAGTGTTGGTGATAGGCGTAATCCGTGAACCATAGTAGTAAGAAAATGAAAAGGTTGGTCGATGTCACATACCACCCACAAGTGGAAATCGAGCCACCACTAGTGTGGGGGCATGAAAGATGGTATCAGAGCTTGGTTCAAGGTGAGCCTAGCTTCTTTGAAGTATTGATGTTGAGCAGGGGAAAGATAGTGGTCAGTGCCGAAGCTGAATGATGGAAGAATGTTATGAGAGGCTTGTGTAGAATTTGCAAAGGTTGGAACGTATGAAAGAAGAAATACAAAGAATTTTGTATGGACTTGATGTCTTGGAAAAGAATGTGAAAGAAAATCTTCTTTGACTTCATTGGGCAATGGATCAGGATGGAGCCATGGATTTTGATGAGGAAGAAGGATCTGTGGTATGTGAAGAGGAAGATGTTGCAGGTGTGTCAACGAAAGAGGAAGAACTTGGTGCAATGACACTTTCCCAAGTGTTATAGGTCAATTTGGGCATCATCCCCCATGAACTGGTCAAACTAGACATCATCCCCAGGACCAATGAAATAGGGTCTATCATCCCCTTACATTTCAGTTGCTATATGCCCTAAGAGAAGAACAATTCATTCATGGATTCTATTGTGAGGTTTCCAATGTTTGAAGTATATGTTATATCACCTATTGACTCACCAAAGTTGCCTCTAAAGGAACTAACTGCGTTTCATATGTAGCATCCTCCATTCAAGGGTGCACTACAATGCACTTCCCAACATTCAAGAGTGTGTTGGTCACCTGGGAGCGAAATTCTCATTGTTTCTGAAATATCCACATGGCCAGTGCCTTCTAGAAGAGTCAATATGTGTCAAAATTCAAATCCAAGTGTCCATTTAACACCTTTGAACTTGGGAACATGTCTTTCCTATTCTTAGAAAGTCATTCATTGAGAAACTACCATCAGTTTCCCTATAAATTGAGCATAGATCCTAGTGCTAGGGAAGGAAGAATTTTGGTAAAGAAATGTTGTTGGATTCTCATTTGAGAAAGTGAAAGTACTGATATGCTATTGGTGTGATGTTGGATGTGATGAGGTTGGGATGAAGTTGGAGCTGGTGGAAACAAATCAATCATTGGTTGTAACCTCCCCCTTCCACTCTTTAATAAAGTTTGTTGGTTATTTTCCAATATATGTATCTCTATATGTTTCTATTTCTCATGCAATGGATTCTTGAATGATATATATATTTCACATCTAATCGATTTCAATGATTAAGATAAGTAGATATCTGTATATGCATGTTGTTTGTTGTTCTTTGTTTGTGTTTTCAGGAATCGATCTAGCGATCTATGTTGGATTGAGAGCGACAACAACAATGAAAGAAGGAGAAGGAGAAGCGCTTGGATCACAAGTAGGTTCTTTCATCATTTTGTGTATCTGTTTATTTTAGAGAAAGTGATAGAAAAGTCTTTCCTTTGTTGTACTAAGTGCCTAGCACCACACTTAGAGAATTTTATTTATCTGTAGATCAAAATTTTGCATAAAAAATTGGCGACTCCGCTGGGGAGTATCCTCTCATTCCTGGTGTTTTTTCCTCTACTTATTCTCATCAGTAGCATCAATTAGAAGTGTGTTATGTAGCTTGAATTTTCAATCCTTGTTGTGCCCAACACATTGTTGGTCAAGACACAGTGCACTGCTGTGCACTATCTCCCACTCAGGGGTGCACTACAACGCACTGTCTCCCCTTAGAGACTGTGTTTCCCCCTTAACTAACCAAATTCCATTCAAATTTGTCATTTATATTATTCTCAGCCATTTTTTTGTTGTATTCTCAACTGTTTGATACCTCTTAAAGACCAGTAAACTTACCTGATTCTTCCTCCTTTGAAAAATAAATTTTTTCAATGTCTCTTTAGTGTTTTTCTTTATCGTTGGAAAATCAAATTCAAAGTATTTTATTTATGCATTATGTTATCACCATAAAAGTTTTTTCTAAAAATTGGACAGTTTACCTTGTTTTAGTCATGGTCTTAGATAGGTATTAAGTCATTTTAAGTTTTTAGGGGTTAAGTGATAAGGTCAGAGTCTCATTTTCATTACAAAATAAAGTCCAACAACCTTATCTTATACCTTGAGTGTCTCATATCATGTTTAGAAAGTTTAGTTTTTAACCATTCTAAAACAAATTTGATTAACCCACGAAACCACGTTTTCGTAGCGCAGATAGTGTTAAAAACTACTTTTGAGCTACGAAAATGCTGCTCTTTTCGTAGCACAAAACCTTGAAATTACATTAGGTGCGCTACGAAATTGGGGATTCGTAATATGTCTTTTCAGTTATCAAATCCATCAAAATTCCGTTAATCTTTCATGATTAGGTGTCAGTTAGGAGTCCTTTCTCATACATGCCATCATTCATAACCATCATGACATTCGTTAGAGGTCATTTATGTTAGTCATTTTCAAATTCAAAAAGGGTTGGTTCATGGTTTTATCTTCTTATGCAAGAAACACCTCATGCATGCCCCTGTTTCGAATGGTAAGCTCATGGTAAGCAGGAATCAAAGTTTCTCTCAGTTATCAAGCGAGGTTGAATCCCTAATCAAGTGAGGCTGAATTCCTAAATCAAGTGAGGCAGCTTATTCTTAAATCAAGCGAGGCTGATATTATGAGTTTTCAAGAAACACACAGGAATTTCAAAGGAAATATAACAGAATAAAGAAAGAACCACAGGTCAGGCCACTGTTTAATGATGGAGCCTGAAAGCATAGAGGCTCTAACCAAGGAAAAATCAGTTGAGGAGGCCTTCAAGAAGACAGGATGTTGGAAATTCTATGAAAAATTGCAGGAAGGTCATAATCAAATGAAAAAAGAGTTTGCTCTTCATTTCACAGGTTCAAATACAAAAGTTGGAGTCTTAAACTTGCCAATTTCCCCTGATATCATATCATTAGTGACAAAGATTCCAAGGGGAGAAGAAAGATGGTTCAAAAATTTTAGGTTTGAGATGGAACCTTGTAAAATATTTCTAAAGCCAGGGTTTGTAGAGACAGACTTAACTAAAGCAGTGCCAAGAAGTTACATCAAGAACACCTATGCCAACCTGCTCTACAACATTCAAAGGTATTTCACCTGTGAGGGAAGATACCATAAAGTGTATTCTTATCATTTCAAACTCCTGTTGCATTTTACTGGAATTATTTCTTTAGATTTGCCTTTCTTCTTGTTTCGAAGTTTAGCTAAGATGGCAGATAAAGTGCAAATGAAAGCTCAATACTGTGAAACTTCACTTTTCCATCATGGTCTAGTTAAATTGATAGTTTTACATGAACTTCAGAGGATAAACAAAGAATGGTCTACATTTTTGTTTTTGTGTGGATTTGGGGTGGAAACACAAGAAATAGGTATTAGCCCTAAGGCCAAAGAAAAATCACCATCAGAAACCAGTGACCATGCAGAGACAAGATAAAAAAGATTTGTCAAGTTGAAACCTAGAAAGCAAGTGAAAGAGCCAGAAATCAAAACATTAGTGATCATTCAAAAGACTCCTCAACCTGCAAAAAAGAAGACAACTAAAGTTAAGGAAAATTACAGGAACAATCAACTAGCAAATCAGTCCAGAAAAGATTGACTAGAAGTCAAATAGCAAAGGAAAAGGGTAAAACAGTGGTTTCAGGAGAAAGTATACATTTAAAGGGTGATTTGAATGATATTTTACAGGCTATTGATATTGAAGAATCCCCTTTGGTCAAAGCAGACTTCATAAAATTGGATGAAGGGAAATCTAAAAAGATGAAATTTTCTAAAAAGTTGGATTTTGATGAAGAAATTTCAGAGTGTGTGTTTAAGCCCAGAAGGCCTTTAACTAGGCAATCAAAAAAGTTGCAAAATCTGGATACGGAGTTAGATAAAGCAGGGGAAGTTTCCAATGTTTATGAAGAGCCCATAGACCTATCATCACCAATGCCTGAAGGTGACAAAAACAAAGTTTTCAACACTCAAAGAGAAAAGAGCGGTTATGAAGAAATTAAAGAAAAGTTGAGACTAGCTAATCTTGAAATTGCTAAGCTTAAGAATAAAGCAAGAAGACATGCTTTTGAGAAGACAAACTTCAACAGAATAAGGGCTCTGTGGGAGGTTGAAAGAGTTTCAAAACCTGAAACAGTCAGCAGTGAAGCTCAGTACTTTACCTGGACTGTCCCTGCAATCAAAGAGGCAAGATTTATGAGAATGATAAATGTTAAATTGAGGGCTACTAATAGGAGACTGAAGAGGCAGATTGAAGATCTTGAAATTCAATTGACAAAGTCTGAGGGTCAGCTACAACAGAGATAGAACAAAAGCAGTAAGTGACAAATCCTTAATACAGTCTTGTTTTTGGGAAAGACATCACTTTTTGAGGACATTTCAAAGTTGACTTATTTTGATTATTAAGGTCTATAGACATCATGGAAATCATTAAAAGGTGCAAATATTCTTAAAGTCTGAGAATTGTGAAAAAACTGTGTAAAAAAGACATACATAGCAGTTTTGTAGCACGCTACGAAACTGCTATAAGTGCATTTTTGAATATTTTTATAAGGGTTTTGAGAGGTAAAAAAACTTGGTTTCCGAATTTTGTTGCTGCTGGTGGATGGAAAGGGCTCATAGATGAAATTTCAGGTGTCAAAGCAAAATAAAGTGGATGGTTAAGAGATGTTTACAAAGATACAGATTATGCCCTATGAAAACAACTGCTATTTTTGTAGCGCAGCCATATCATCTCTCTTTATACTTTTTCAAAGGCTTAATTTTTGTACAGGTGGAAAGGCATGGTTCCATGGAAACGATAACACATGTCACTTATCTCAAGAAGTCAATATTGCTAGCAAAGGGGTTCAAAGATCATCAATGAAGGTAAAAGCTAAATTACAGGAAACATGTTCCCTATTTTGTTGGGTAGATAAGACATGAATCAGCATGATTGCATAACAAGATTAGAGGCATCATCAAGGTCGAAGATATGGAGAAACAATCATCAGAGATATTATTTAAGTCTTAGATAAGGTTGTTTTGGACATAATAAGGAGTTATACTCCTATTTGTATTAGGGCTTCTAGAAGAGACAGTTAATTGTCAGATGTAATTAAGAGTCTATTTTAGGAGCAGATAGGTGTCAAAATTAGAAATTCGAATTCTCTTCAATATGGTAAGGGAATCTAAGATTATAATGATGACTTTATAAGAGACACAAAGTTGAATTGCTAATGTTGGCATTTTTCATTAGCAAGAAAACTATGTTATTGTAGCAGACTGTGTATTTTCAGCTTAATATAGATTGGCTTTACTACTGAGGATTCACAAAGACTTTTTGGTGTTTGATTTCTCTATGGCTTTCCTCATTTACCTATTTACAGTGGTATGAACATGTGTTACTTAGAATTCATTGGAAAATTCTGTAACTTCCTTCACATGTTTGTAGACTGTGTTTTATTCACTGTGTTACTGTTTTGTTTACATACCTAAACTCTAAGTGCCCCGACTTCAATGTTGAGCTGATGTTGATGTTTTGTTGAAACATATCTTGACTCCATAGCCCAATAGATGTTTGTTAATCAGTAATTCAACCAGTTATACACTTTTATCCTTTTTATTCCTAGACTTAACCATCTAATCCTTAATAAAAAATCTTAAACCTATTGAGAGAGCCCTCTCAGGTTGAGGAGGCTAAGCCTCAGCCAAAAGATTGGTTTGAAAGAGTTACTCAGAGTCTACTTGATCAGCAGCTTATCAGGGTCAGATTTTGTGATAACACATTAGATCCATTTGTTTTCGTAAAGGAAATTTTTGTTTCATTCTTCGTTTCATATAGGGAAAACTGTAGTTCCATTCTTTGTTTTTCCTAAAAGAGAATTTGTTGTTAAATTCCTCGCTTCTCAAATAAGAAAACATTTGTTTTATTTGATTTGATGCATAGATTTTCCTTTCTTGCATTCACAATAAGGGGACTGAAAAGAAAAACATGCATGTGCATATAGTGAATTGTGTGTGTTGCATAGGAACAAGTTAGGAAAGTTGCATTTTAGTTTGTGCTCTTTGATGTTTGCTCTAAAACTGATTTCTCTTTCCCTTAGTAGCTAGGATCTTCCTTGAAAAGCTAAATTGAAATTTTTTCCTATCATTTTAGTTTTCATTTTTAGGAATTTCCATCACATCACACGGTGAACCTCAAAGACAAATTTTTAAACAAGATCAACTTAAAATTTACATCAATTTACCTAAGAAATTATTGGAACCATAACGATCACATTTAGAACGTCTAGGCTAGAGACGTGTTTCGACATCGTTAAACATATAAGTTGTCATTAACTTGTCTGCGATACATTTCGAGTGTGATACCTCACTCTGTTAGGTAAACTTGACTCGGGATAGAGTTAATGTTGACTAGGGTAAATAGTAGTGGTTTTGGGGCACATGGTATTGTGCACCCATGGTTTTTCAGCCCATGGTATTGCATGTAATGGAGCCTATAAAAGGTTGGGAAGACTTCAATGTAATGTAGGCCTGGAGGTGAGCGGTGAAGGCTCACTTGACTGGATTGGCCAGGGTTTTGGCCAATGTTTAATGAAATTTCACTGGTTGGGTTTTGCCCCGGATTTGGGGTTTTCCCAGATAAACATATGTGTTTATGTTAATGATTTGTTGTTGGCTCTTTATGTTTATTCCTCTCGGTAAATTGTTTATTATTTATACAATAAATACTAACAACTAGTATTAGAGCCAAGTTTGGATTTAGAGGGATGCTTCTAAAGCCAAGGGTTTGTATTCACCTGATGGAAAGAGAGATTAGCGCAGAGCTTGAAAACCGATATGAGATCCTAGAAAATGTTTCACAGTCATGGCCATATGAAATCGATTAAGCATTCTCTGGAGGCGGTTTTGTTTTCAAATAAGGTGGTGACATGCCTAGCTGATGGATGCGATAGCGGCTTGCTGAATGTTGAAGACGCTATCAAGGAGATCATCGGGGAGAATGACAGTCGTAGTAGAGGATGTAAGGATGAAGTTTAAAGTGATTTGTATGGATATGTAAGATATGATGTTTGAGGATCTAGATCTTGATGTGTTCAGAAGGACACTTCTATTGCAAATATTTTATTTGGCTCAGTGGTTGGATAGATCTGATCGCAGATCTAAAAATAATTCATGATAACGCGATCAAACTTTGGGCTGGAATTAGCGTATGTAAATATGAATTGCATGGATGGGAAGCCAAGCAGAGCACTGACATGCTTGACGAGGATGATTGTGATAATGTAGTTTTACAGTTTCCATCTCACGATGAGATCAATTGTACAACATAGGTCTTCTCATGCAAGTAGAGCACTACAAGGTGGCGGTCTTGACAGAAGACTTCGATGAAGGATCGTGTGACCTAGAAGTGTGCTAGCTATTGATGAGAAAGACGTCTCGGTGTTGAAGGAGAGAAACTTCAGTGATGTCGTGAGAAAAAAACAGAGCATGGCTCCAGTCGAGTTTTATGCGGACATTGCCAGCTCTTGGCTCCAGAGCATGTTTTTGTTGCGACTGAGTTGAAATGGGATTATTTGTTAATCGTGCTAGCGGAATCCATGGCCACTTTCATGTGCATGCGGCAACGAGGAGTCTGCATTCTAAGCGAGAGTGGGAACAAGTAGAAATGGCTGAAAGCTGGCTGGTCGATGTGGTTTCCTCGGATGTTTCTTGGTGATGGTGCTACAGGATTCCATTGTGGACGAGGATTGCTTGTCTATCACGTCAATTAGAATTTGATGCAGGGTGACCACGTAGTTTGGACAGAGAGGTGCAACAGATGTGTTAATGAAGTGATGAATAGTTTTTTGTGGTGGCGCACAACCCAGGAAAGAAAGCGAGAAGGAGATGGTGGAGAGACGAGGCTGATATAGTGATGGCAGGTTACCCTGCCAAACCCACATACTCTACTATCAATGCATATAAAAATGCATGCACCCAATTTTGTGCTCAATATAAATCTCAATCTGGGCAAATTATTTGATTGATGCAGAAGCTTCTTTCTGTTGACACCCAAAGTATCCTTACGCATATGTAATGGTTGCACTTCTCAATTCTTATTTAACTTTCAAATAAGATCTATTTAGTTTAATCCATGGTAATAAAACCAGCATCATAAACTTCATAAAATGCGAGTCAATACAATTAAAACTCATGCAAAAGCTTGGCTTCTCTTCTAAGCCTATGGTCAAAACCATGGCCAAACCTGTTTCATAAATTCTTGACAGAAATATACATACTTTATATTAAAGTTCGAATTAAACTTTCGACCCATGCATCTTGTTTCATTTGTAAAATTTCGGCTTTTGTCTTAATACACAAGGCACCAGCAAAGCATCAACCAGAAATGCATCAGACCCAAAACACGCATTCCAAACTTGGATTTATATCCCAACATTCACATAAAATTTGACTCGGGCCCACAGCAAATATATCACTTACCTTGTGCTAACATCTTTGCAACTTGACAACGCGAACGCCGTCGATCTCCGATGGCTAGAAATCGGACGGGAATCGCATAACATTTTCCTCTTCACCTTATCACTTCAAAATTATGTGATAAAAATGGTTTTCGATTAACCACCTTTGCCACGCGTCACATGCTGAGTGCTATCGCATTTTTTTTAGACTTTCCGCTTACTATTTGTTTGCTGTGCGAACCCGCTCGTTGGTTTCTAAAAACCGTCTTGCTGTTCTAAACTCGCCAACAGTTCCGTTGACCATGGTTCCAATGCTCTTGGTTCCACATTAACACAATTTAAATTTGTGGTTCGATTCCACCTTACTATTATTTTCCCTCGGTTTCAACCAATTCACCTTCAACCTGTGTCGTTTAAATTGTTGCGTGGAAGCCATTTAAGCTTTCCAAACCAGCTCTTCAAATTTCACCTACGCCATGAACCCACAGATTTTTTTGCTGGTTACTGGTTCTTACCCAGAAACTTACGGAATTCACTCTATGTAAGAAATACCTATGTTTTGAACCAGGTTCGATGTCACATCAAATTTCCTTCATTATACAAGTCGATCCCAATGAAATTGAAAGACTTATCCTTTAAATGTTTACGATTGCCCTGAACAGAAATACAAGAGCAATGCCAATTTATGTGAACTTAAATTTCAAAGGGTCTTCTCAACCCGGCATCCATTACTTTCTGTGTGCTATTCATTTCCCAGACTTTCAATTCACGACTTCGGACAGTTTAAATATTGAGATGTGTAAGAAATGGATTTCGTTCTATGGTTTTTTCACAACAAAATTCGGTAAATCCTCAACCCAATTCAACATTGACTCTTCAATGATATATGGAACCATCATATAAATCCTCACTACAGAGTTCTTTCTTTTGCACGATAGATCTCATCTATCTATTACTAATTTAAACACACAGGACTCCAATTCATAAATTTATGCACATTCAATTTCACATCACAACATCGACATGAATGTCGATTTCTTCAATGACACACAGAACACATTTAAAACCCCAATTTCAGAGTTTCATCACGCTGGTTCTTATACAGTTGCTTATTGAAATTCGAAGCCCATTCACACAGCATTTAAATTAAACAATACTCATATAATTCTGAAACAGATTCTTCCATATATACAAATGAAATCACTTACAAAAACTTATTGTCTTTGGCCAGATCTTCAAAATCAAATGGCCCTTTTCAACTGCCCGTAGGCTTACTGGAACAACCCTTGCAGTTTGCTTAGAACTGAATTACTTCACACTCTCCAGATCTCTCCCTTAATGCCTTTTGAGGCTTACATTTATACCAAAATGATAATGAATCGATTCATTTCCCCTAATAACCAAATCCCTAGAATTGCTGAAACTAATTCTAATTTCATTCCTAAATCTCAACTATCTATTCACATTCCTAATTAATCAAATTCCCCTGTTCTCTAATCATTTGAGAACGGTTAGAATTTTCTCTCAATATTTAATTAAAATTAATCAAAACCCACTCACTTCATTACATAAAATATAACTCTCTTGAAGACTCGAAAACCCCTAAGTCTAACAAAATACAAGGATTTTTCTTTTAGCCTAATGCCCCTGCATCATATAGCCACAAGTCTAGTATGTTCAAACCTCAACAAGGGAAACCTGAAACGTTGATTGCGATATATGTCCAGGTCAATTCAAACCTGTAGAGGGAATTATTACCATCGATTAACAAATTTATGGACGAGTTATTGGTCGTGAAAGCTTTGGAGATTGTAGTGTTTTTTTGGAGGAAGTGATTTCTGCAGATCACTTGGATCTATCGAAGGCATGTCAGAATCCTGAGCAGTCACATGATGCGCAATCCACCATAGATCAAGGTATTCTTTGGAGCTAAATATAAGTTGTGTAGCAAGGCATGAATAGGGCCATGCTAATGGCAAGAGATGGAATGGTTGTAAAACAAGAGTGTTGAGCTCTGTGCTCCCATACAGAAGATGATGGGCATTACTTAGGTGCATATCATAGCGCTGAAGAAATATAGATCGAAGAGAGCTTGTTAATGTGAGAGAGGATATGTGAATGTTGATTAATTAATTGATGAACCATGTATGTGAAGAGAACTCCTAGAGGCCTAGCGGTTACAACGGCTGATGACCCATGTAATCCGGTAGATGGGTTCTTTTTATATGGACATTGATTTCATATGTAAAAACACAACAATAATGAAAAAAAAAAAATATTATTATGGAGTTAATTTTTTCATGTAAATGGGCATACTGCTGTAAGATCTGGTATGGCATTCATACCCATGGGTAATCACTGGAAAAGTCTAGGTTAGACCTAGGCGATGGGGGGGATGTCAAGTTAAAAATTACCTTGGGTAAAAAATTTTGAGGGGCGGGGGGAAGGGCTACAGTGAGTGGGGTTGCCTCACTCAGCAGTTTTGGTTGGATTTAGTCAATAATCCGCAAGTCAAGTTTAAGGGGGGATTTTTAGGTAAACTTGACTTGGGATAGAGTCAATGTTGACTAGGGTAAATAGTAGTGGTTTTGGGGCAAATGGTATTGTGCACCCATGGTTTTTCAACCCATGGTATTGCATGCAATGGAGCCTATAAAAGGCTAGGAAAACTTCATTGTAATGTAGGACTTGAGGTGAGCGGTGAAGGCTCACTTGGCCGGATTGGCCAAGGTTTTGGCTAATGCTTAAAGAAATTTCATTGGTTTGGTTTTGCCCCAT
The DNA here is from genome assembly GCA_034641835.2 of Pinus albicaulis. Classification (NCBI taxonomy): domain Eukaryota; kingdom Viridiplantae; phylum Streptophyta; class Pinopsida; order Pinales; family Pinaceae; genus Pinus; species Pinus albicaulis. The sequence continues at coordinate 809,888,961 of CM076571.1, forward strand.
ATTTTAGGTTTTCCCAGATAAACATCTTTGTTTATGTTAATGATTTGTTGCTGGCTCTTTATGTTTATTCCTCTCGGTAAATTGTTTATTATTTCTACAATAAATCCTAACACACTCCACGTACGTAAGTATACTAGAGCTCATTGTTGAGTCCCAAACTTGCATCTTTCCTATACACCTTTCTAGACTTTTTCCAATTACCTGGACCTCCTAAGTCATCAACATCATTGCATATTAATCATAAAAGATCATTTAAAGTGGTTTTTAACTATGTTTTGTGTCTGCTGTTTGAATTAGATTTTTGCTCATTGAGCTACAAAATCTTGTCACTTTCCGCAGCTGCTTCAAATTTCCGCAACCATTTTGTTAAAGTCTATATTGCAGGTGTCTTCAGGCAAATCAAGCCACATGGGCAAGTTGGAAATGACATGGATATGGACCGAGTCCTATTGGCTCAGTCAAATTCACCAAAGAAGGTCATGGTCAAAGGTAGTCAAGCGGTGGTCAACCTAAGAGTCCTACAGTGACAGAACTCCATTTTTTCACCACGTGAAGACTTGCGTGGCCGTTCCTAAATCTCAGGGGACATATAAACACCTGTGAACTGCTCCATAAGCTGAATCCAATGGCCACCCTCCATAGATTTAATCTTCACGACACCCATAATGCTAGATTTCTGGACGTGGTTGTTCACGTGTCTTTTATCAGCGCAGATTGTAGGAAAGTAGTTATGTCATCCTTTGTTATAAATAATGCGTTCTCATACGCATAGTATCTAGCTTCTGTAATGTAATTTTGCTGAAAAGAAAGCCCACTGTGCTGTGACATTATTTCCTTGTTATGACTGCGTTTTGAATACATGAGAAGACTTTGTTCATAAGCATAATTCGTGGTTGATAGCTGTTGCCCAAGGATTGTGCAGAGGGCCCCTGCACACGCCGAGGTTTTGTTTATTGCTGTATAGTTTCATGCTTTATTTCCTTACGTTCATTATGCCATAGTTATTCACGTGTATATATTACATCTCTTATGGTATTAACGTTTTATTTCTGTTCATAATTTTTCATGCTTTATACTGCTGTTAACTGATCAGTGTCTTTGTTCCAGATTACAGTAGGCAGCCCGGGCATTTTCACATAGTTTTACAATGACTAATGACATGGAATCAGTCTTGTCCTTCTGCTGATTTATTTTTCTTAGCTTTTAATTCCAACACTGTTTTATTTATTTTAGTTTTGTACATTTGCTTTATTAGTTAGATTAGATATTAAATTACTCATGTCATTATCAGTTACCTCCGAAAGCCATAGCGAGACTAATGGTGAGGGATTGAAGTATGAGTGTGTAGTTTGATATTAGTTTATTTTTCTTCAAGTTAGATATTAAATTTCTCATGTCATTATCAGTTACCTCCGAAAGCCATAGCGAGACTAATGGTGAGGGATTGAAGTATGAGTGTGTAATTTGATATTAGTTTATTTCTCTGCAAATTAGATATCAGATTGCTCAAGTTGTTTATGATTACCTCCGAAAGCCATAGCAAGACTAATGGTGAGGGGTCAGAATATGAGTTGATGTAATTTGATTTTAGCTTTACTTTGCTTGCAATTCTTGGATTTATTTGAGCACAGTTTCTTTTGTATTTAGACAACAACAAGGGTAATGGGTTTCATGATCAATAGTTCACTGCTTGTTTGACTAGTATAGTGGCACATTTTCATTTTCTTTTAGGAATTAATTTTGTCATTGCATGTTTTAAAACCCTTTTCAAGTTTGAAGTTTGGGAAATCATTATAAAGGACATCATTGCCTTGAACATTTATATCCATACTTTTCTTTTAGAATTTCCATCTCACATTAGGAAACCAACCAGGATAAAAAGAAAAAAAAACCAAAAACGACAAAAAGTAAGAGATAGGTTATCTTGCACATATAGTGCGCCACACTTCGTCAGCTTACGAATCTCGGATTGACAAATTAATGTAGCAATTTAGGACACACTAAATTGACCAAACATTTTGGCGTCGTTGCCGGGGAAGTGTAACTAGGTAGCCAATTTCTTAAAAAAAAAAAAAACAATAAAAAGAAGGGAAAAATTGATAACTTCTTGAAGTATGCTCTCCTCTTGCACCTAGTGTGATCTGGAGGATCAAAAAAGAGATTTATTGGTTCAATAATTTCTTAAGTATGCTCTCTTCTTGCTCCTAGTGTGACCTGGAAGATCAGAAAGAGAATTATTAGCCCAACTTAAAAATACAAAATAAATGACATGCATAGAGCAAGAGATTCTAAGGGAAGGTTTATAGCTAGAGCCAAGAGTTCGATTTTCACAACTCCATCTTCTTCAAGGCATAGAAAAGATTCACCACCATCTACCCCTAGCCTTAAGATTTCTGGAATTCAAGGAGCAGCTGAATTAGAGGATTCTCCTACACCATCTACCAAATATCATTTAGAAGAAGACCCTTTCTTTACTTCTACAGGAGAGCATATTGTAATTAAAGAAGTAGAATCACCTGAAGAAGAAAAGGAAGAAACTCCCTCTCATCCTCCCTTGATAGAAGAACCAAAGGACTCTGAGGACTCTGAAGAAACTATCATGACAGAGGAAGTAGTAGATGGATTCAGAGGTAGAGGTAGAGGTAGAGGAGGAGGAAATAATGGAGGCAACAATGGTGGAGGTGGAGGTAATAATGGAAGAAATAGGGAAGGAGAAAATTTGTTTGGATTCCCTATAGTTGATGAGGAAACTCATACAATGATGAAAAACATCTCACCATCTGTCCTCCCCAACTTTTATGGATTGCGAAGTGAGGATCCTAAAACATTTCTGTTTGAGTTTGAAGTCGTGTGCCAAACCTATGACTATATGGAAGACTCTAAAAAACTCAAACTATTTCCTTCAACATTGAAGGGAGCCGCTTTGAAATGGTTCATGGGATTAGTCACCCAATCTATTAGGACTTGGAATGATATGAAACAAACATTTTTGGATAGATACCTGGACTATTGCATGCCCACCAATCACAAGGATGAGGTATTCAAAATGGTGCAAAAAGAAGATGAAAATTTGGAGGATTTACTTGAAAGATTTCAATACAACTTAAAAAGAGAAAAGATGAGCAACTTAGATGAGGAAACTTTGAAAGCCCTTCTATTAAAAGCCATCAAAGATGAATGTATAGATATTTTAAACACGATGGGGAAAGGAGATATTTCTCAACTTCCACTTCGTGACATAACAGAACTATGTGTCCATCTCTCAAGGGGAAAATCTAAAACGGGAAAAGGGCCTAGAGATCCTTCTCTTATCAGGGCAAAAAAATCTGCAACTGGATCAGCAAGTAGGGCAGAGATTGGCAATATGCTTGATGAATTCAAAACTGATATCTTAGGGAGCCTTAGTGAACAACTAGACACCCTTAAAATTCAAAACAAGCAGAAAGCAGAAACTGATGCTCTAGCCATCTTTTGTCCGAAATGTAGGAAGAAACATGCTTTAAGGGAATGTCCCTTGGATGCAAAAGTTGTAGAAACATGTATGATTTGCTCAGAGAATCATGAGACCAAGGATTTTCCTTCAATTCCTGGACTCAAAGTTGTCTTTCAAGAAGATCCAAATTCGGTAGAATCTCTCTGTTTTGTTGCAAGAAGACCTTGGCAGGGGCAACAAACTCAAGGGTTTAACAACCCTATGAATTTTCAACCTCCACCAAATTGGAATCCTTCGCAACAACCTTGGCCCCAACCTCAAAATTCATATAAGTCATGGGTACAAGGTATGCAAAATCCTTATGGGATATTTGCTCAATTTTATCAATATCCTCCATCTTTTCAAAATCAACAAGCTCCACAACTTCCAAACCCAAATCTACAACTTTCATTGCCATTTCCACAACAACAACCTTCTCAACAAAATCCAAATCCTCAACTCATGCTTCCATTCCAACAAAGGAAAAATCAATTTCCAGCTCAGCCATTGCCAAATCCTAACACTAAAAATCCTCAAAATACTTACATGATAGAAGGACAACAATTTCCTACCTATATGATTGTTCCTCTCAATGATGTACAACTCAGGTCTGGTAGAGTTTTAGAAAAACCTTCTATAGATGTCCAAGAGCAAGATACCTCTAAGGAGGACTCTCTTAAAGTCAATAAGGGTTCTGAGGAAGCATCTCTTCAAAACTCAAAAATTAAGAAAGAGAAAGAAAAGTTAACCACCACAACTCCTATAGTTGAGCAACCTGCATCTTCATCCACACCTCCTTTCCCTGAAACATTACAAATTGATAAAGGGGTGGAAAAACAAATCTTGTTGCCTAACTATGATTTTCTAGATGAATTAAAGAATGTTTGTATCAAGATTCCCTTGCTACAAGCCATTAGAGAGATTACTATTCTAGCAAAAACAATAAAGGAGTTGAGTCTCAAAAGACCAGGAAGGAAACTAAGAGATACAAGAAGAATCCACCTGGTAGGAAAAATTTCAGATATCATGATGGGAAAAATTACCATGCAGAAGTATGTAGATCCAGGTAGTCCAATTGTCAAGACACATATAAATAGGATAGAAATTCCAAACACATTGATTGACTTAGGGGCTGCTATCAACATTATGAGTAGGCAGACTATGGAACAGCTAAAAATTCCTAATATTCTTTTTACACCTACTTTACTGCAACTTGCAGATCGATCAATTATCAAACCAGATGGTGTATTAGAAGATATTTCAGCCTCCTTAGATTCTTGGGAATATCCAGTAGATTTTATGATTTTGACTACCAAGAGTAATCTAGGAGGGCACCCACTTATCTTAGGAAGACCTTGGCTAGCCACAGCTGATGCTTTCATTAGTTGAAGATCTGGGGATATGTATATTTCTAATGGTAATTCGACAAAGAAATTCAATTTGTATCCTCCAGCAAAAACAATCACAGAAGTAGGAGAAAATTAATGGGTCGATGATGAGGACACTATACAACCTGTCTTTACCATTTATGAAATCAGTGAGGATAGTCAAATTTTGAACACATTAGAAAATTTTGAGACATCTTCAGAATATGACCCCACACAATTTCAGTTGGAATCTGACATTGAATATTTATCATCAAGACAAATGTCTCTTTACTCTATGGAAGATTTCGGTAGTTCTACCATGGAGATTTTTCCAGGAAAAACATTGAATATCAACAAAAATTTGGAAAAGTCACAACAGGAAGAACTAACCAAAATCTTCCAAAAACATTCTACTGCATTTGCATGGGAGTATACTGATATGAAAGGTATTGATCCTAAGACTTGCATCCATCATATCTATATTGAGGAAAACAGTAAACCAATCAAACAACCTCAGAGAAGGATGAATCCAAACCTTAGGGAGATAGTGAAAGAAGAGCTCCAAAAACTACTCAATGTAAACTTCATTTATCCAATTTCAGATAGCCGATGGGTTTCTCCTTTGGTTATAGTACCTAAAAAGAATGGTAAATGGAGGGTATGCATTGATTACAAGGAATTGAACAAAGCAACTTTGAAGGATCACTTTCCTTTTCCCTTTATCGATCAGGTATTAGATACATTAGCAGGCAAAAAGTACTTTTCATTTTTGGATGGTTTTAGTGGCTATAATCAAATTCAGGTAGCACCTGAAGATCAAGATAAGACCACATTTACCTGTCCATGGGGGACTTTTGCCTATTGAGTGCTTCCTTTTGGGTTATGTAATGCACCCGCAACATTCCAAAGAGAAGTACTAGGAATTTTTTTTGATCTAATCCATGATTGTGTAGAGGTTTATATGGATTATTTTACAGTTTATGGTAATTCATTTGAAGAGGCATTAGAAAATTTGGAAAAAGTCCTTATAAGATGTAAAGAAACAAACCTTTACATGAAAAATGCTTTATGATGTTTATTGAAGGTATTGTTTTGGGGCATCATATTTCAGGAGATGGGACTAAGGTTGATAGATCAAAAGTTGAAGTCATCTCCAAGTTGCCTATTCCAAATTGTCAAAGAGATGTTAGAAGTTTTCTAGGATTTACTAGATACTATAGAAAATTTATAGAAAACTTCACTAAAATAGCATCTCCACTCTTCAAACTGCTTACAAAAGACTGTGAATTCAAATGGGATCCTGATTGTCAATCAGCCTTTGAAACTTTGAAAACAAGAATATCTGAAGCACCTATCTTCAGAGGACCAAATTGGAAACTCCCTTTCCATATTTCTACAGATGCTTCAGATACAGCTCTAGGAGCTGTGTTGGGTCAAAAAGATTTAGTTCCTTATGCCATTTATTATACCAGTAAAAATTTGACTCCCACCGAGTTGAACTATACTGTGACTGAAAAAGAGTTTTTAGCTGTTGTTCATGCAATTAATAAGTTTAGACATTACATAACAGGCTATGAAACTTTTATTCATACTGACCATTCTGCAATTAGATATTTAATGAACAAACCCGTTACTAATGGCAGAGTGACAAGATGGCTCTTACTTTTGCAAGAATTCAATATTACTGTGTTGGATAGACCAGGAAAACAAAATACAGTAGCTGATTTCTTGTCTAGGATTCAGAATACTAAAGAAGATTCTCCTGTAGAGGATAAGTTTCCTAATGAATACTTGTTTGCAGTAACTACTAAGACCCCTTGGTATGCAGATATTGCTAACTATTTGGTTACAGGGAAACTACCTCCACATTTATTTCCAAGTGAAAGAAGAAATATTATTCAGGAGAGTTCAAAATATTCATGGATTTCTAACGAATTGTTTAAAACAGGGCCAGATCTTGTGATCAGAAGATGTGTCAGGGAGGATGAAATGCTTGATATCCTCAAGGCATGTCATGATGAACCATGCGGCAGACACTTTGCTGACAAAAGGACAGCCTATAAAATCCTCTCTTTAGGATATTGTTGGCCTTCCCTCTTCAAAGATGCAAAACAATATGTCAAAAGGTGTGACAGCTGCCAAAGAGTAGGGAAACCTACTCTTTCAAATTAAATTCCATTGCAACCACAGGTACTCATTGAACCCTTTGAAAAATGGGCTTTAGATTTCATTGGACCTATTAATCCACCATCTAAGCAAAAAAAGTATATATTGGTTTGTACTGATTATGTTACTAAATGGGTGGAAGCCAAAGCATTAGTGTCTGCTACTGAAAATTCAGTTGTTAATTTTCTTTATGAGGATATTTTTACTCCCTTTGGCGTTCCAAGAGAAATTGTGACAAATCAGGGAAGCCAATTCACATCCAACCTGGTAGAGAAGCTGATGGAAGAATACAAAATCAAGCACAGAAGATCTACTCCTTACCATCCACAAGCAAATGGTCAAGTGGAGTCTACAAACAAAGTTCTCGAAAGTATCATCACCAAAACTATTCATCTACACAGAAGAGATTGCGCAGAAAGGCTTCCTGAAGCCTTGTGGGCCTACAGAACTACATGGAGAAATACAACAAGACATTCTCCCTATGAACTTGTTTATGGGAAAGAAGTCCTGCTCCCTATTGAGTTCCAAGTCAAAACCTTCAAGATGGCAGTTCAGTTGGGGATGGATCTATCAGAAGCCCAAAAGCATAGAATGGAGCAGTTGAATGAGCTAGATGAGATCAGACAAGAGGCAATTCTAAGAATTGATCTAGTTCAATATCAAAGAGCTAAATGGCATGAAAAATACATCAAAGAGAAGAAGTTTCAAGAAGGAGATTGGGCATTGCTATTTGATTCCAAGTTTAAAGATTTTAAAGTAAAATTTCAGACTCATTGGCTTGGGCCATATGAGATTGACAAGATCTTTAGCAATGGAGCGGTAAGAATCAAGACCATTGATGAATCTCAAACTCCTCTTATTGTGAATGGCCACAGATTAAAGATCTATCATAAGCCACTCTAAAAAGAGGAATTTGTCAAAATTTTTCAAGATAATTCTGCAATAAGGCTGGTGAAGAAGAATCCTTCTTCTCCACCAGCCTAGCCTTTGTTCTTTTCAGTTTCAAAAAAAAAATTGTATAAGCCTGAAAGCCAATCACTGATTGGCAGTCTTATACAGAAAATGTAGGGTGAAAATCAGGAACACCTGACACCCTATATTTTCCAAAAAAAAAAATTCCCTCTCTCTCTCATTTCACAAGTTTTATGACAACCCACTCCATTTCATTCCACTTCATTCCACTTCATTCCACTCCACTTCATTTCATTTCACTCCATTTCATCTATTTCATTTCATTTCACCAATAAAAATTTTCTTTCATGACCATTTTCATTCAGTCAGTTATCATCTATCCATCTCCATTCACCCAAATAATTGTTGTGTCAGTTTCCGCAGCTAACATCAGTTTCCGCAGCTAGAAGTAGTTTCTGCAGCCACCACTCTATTTTTCAGAAATTTACAGTCAGATGTTAGTTCAACAATCATGAAATAAAATGCAGGTATGAGGACATATTATGAAGACATGAGGCATTCAAAAGCATCAACGAGGAGCAACTGATTGAAGACTAATGAAAAATGGCAAGAATTCCAAGGTATGAGTAGAAATTTATTTCAAATGGCATTCAAGCACATTTTTACATAGTTATAGACCATAGCTCCATTATATGCAATGATTGCGTTGATAACTCCATAACCGTTCCACGATCTCTATACGATTCCCCCACAATCCTTGCATTCATTTTTAAACGGCCTCATAATCAAGCCTCCGGTCTTCACTCGTGTTCGGCTATACTTTGATACTCCACCTGTAATTATGGAACGTGGTTGATTTGACTACGGCTTCTCTTAGCCGCACAAAATCCGAAGCCGTTTCATAAACGTGCTTGCGTCTACTCTGCAGCCACCCAATTTTAAATACTGCCGGATGCACTTTACTCCCCCTACTGTTCTATTGACCTCACGACTGCATTTCCACCATGCTCACATAAGCCTTCACCCCATTTTGTTCTCTGTTCCGCTTCATTCCGTGTACCTATTCTCTGATATCTGCTTACAGTCACTGGTCTCCTTCATAAACCCTGTTCATTTCCGCTAATTCAGCCGTCTTACCTCCGCTAAACCCTCCTCACGCAGACGAGTTTTAAAGAACAGAAGGAAGGATGGGTCGGTTGTTGAGGATAGAACCAGAGGGACCCAAATTTATGGAAGGATACCCGCAAGTAAAAGACATATTGAAAAAGGCAAAATGGCTTCGGTTTATTAAAAAATTTAAAGGCTACAATAAGGAGGTAACAAAAGCTTTTGTGAGGTCTCTCAACAGTCTGGAGGTAGAAATTGGGGACCTCAAATTTACAGTGACTGAGGCATCCATAGCAGCTACTACAGAACTCCCTCAAGAAGGTGAACGCTGGTTCAAGAACAAGAGCATTGGCGAGGAAGCCTGGAGAGTGATCCTACGTAACCTAGGTATGGATGTCACCATTTTCAAAAAGGGAATTCCTGTCCATGCTTTAAAAGAAGAGTGGGCCAGTTTACTGTTGGTTATTCAAAATTTTATCACCTGTGAGGGACGTTTTGGATCAATGTACATGTATCATACCCGACCGTTGATGAATTTCCTAGACAACCAGACCCTCAATCTGCCATAATTTTTACTAAACAGTTTGAAAAAGATTTCTGTAACCGTCCAAAAGCATCTGGGGGACGTAGAACCACATTTGTATCACCATGGTCTCGTAAAAATCTTGATAGAAAAACAATTAAAAGAGAAAAAGGACACCTGGGAGCAGTTTTTAATTAGAAATTTCTTTGAAGAACCCCAAGAAACCCCTGAAGGCAGTACATCAAAAAGAAGTAGAAGAAAGAGAATAGGTGATAAAACTCAAAGCACTCCTACTAACACAGTTGAAAGAACTAGTAGAGAAGAAAGACTGTCTAAAAGGAGGAAGGAAAAGACTAAGGGTAAAAAGCCAACAAAATCAAAAGAGAAAAGAAGCATTGAGGTTGTGCATCAAACCCCTTCATCAGAAGAAGACCATCAAGTATTGTCTGAGAGACTAGTTCACCTTCAGGAACAGTCAGCTATGGCCAAAAAGAAAGGAAAAGAAAAACAGAAGGAAAAAGACAGTAGTCCACAACATGTAAGAAGAAGCACCAGGCTTAAAGGAAAGTGGAGGAAAGCACAAACAAAAGGACCCCATTTTATTGATTTGGGAGAAGGAACACTTGAACAAACTCCAGCTGGCCGTAGTCCACCTCATTCTCAGCCAAACGTTGAAGCTAGTCCTCAAGATGTTGACATGAGTCCTTTTCGGCCAGATTTTGAAGTCAATTCTCCTCCATAGCATTTTAGGGACAGCCCAAGGAAAACGACACCCGAGATAGATCCAAAGCAGCAAGAGGTGTATGATTACATAGAATCCTTAGAAATAACAGCCATGGGTCCCAGCACTTCATCCACTCAGCCTCACACAGCACAAGAAGCTCTAGTCCAATCGTTGAAACAAGAAGTCTTTGAGTTGGAGGTTTTAAATAGACATATTAAAAATGAAAATGAAGCATTAAAGGAGCAAAGCAGATTGGACAAGATCATTCATGACAACACTATGCTACATCTGGGACTGTGGCACAAAAAGAACAAGAAATTGAAGAAGAAATGCAAGAAGATAAGTAGAGCACTGATTAATCTCAAATTCAGATGCTTGATGAAGAAGCCCAGGATGTTAGCAGCACCAAGAAAGAGGAGAAGAAAACTGGATGTACTGGCAGAGGTATCAGGGCATATGAATTGAAGGAGGATGATCAAAATTTTGGCTGCATGGGGACATGCAACACCTTCACAGTGGGGGTATGTTGAGTCCCAAACTTGCATCTTTCCTATACACCTTTCTAGACTTTTTCCATTTACCTGGACCTCCTAAGTCATCAACATCATTTCATATTAATCATAAAAGAGCATTTAAAGTGGTTTTGAGCATTTAAAGTGGTTTTTAACTATATTTTGTGTCTGCTGTTTGAATTAGATTTTTTCTCATTAAGCTGCGGAATCTTGTCACTTTCCGTAGCCATTTTGTTAAAGTCTATATTGCAGGTGTCTTCAGGCAAATCAAGCCACATGGGCAAGTTGGAAATGACATGGATATGGACCGAGTCCTATTGGCTCAGTCGAATTCACCAAAGAAGGCCGTGGTCAAAGGTAGTCAAGCGGTGGTCAACCTAAGAGTCCTACGGTGACAGAACTCCATTTTTTCACCACTTGAAGACTTGCATGGCCGTTCCTAAATCTCAAGGGACATATCAACACCTGTGAAATGCTCCATAAGATGAATCCAACGGCCACCCTCCATAGATTTAATCTTCACGGCAGCCATAATGCTAGATTTCTGGACGTGGTTGTTCACGTGTCTTTTATCAGCGCAGATTGTAGGAAAGTAGTTATGTCATCCTCTGTTATAAATAATGCGTTCTCATATGCATAGTAGCTAGCTTCTGTAATGTAATTTTGCTGAAAAGAAAGCCCACTGTGCCGTGAAATTATTTCCTTGTTATGACTGCGTTTTGAATACATGAGAAGACTCTGTTCATAAGCATAATTTGTGGTTGATAGCTGTTTCCCAAGGATTGTGCAGAGGGCCCCTGCACACGCCGAGGTTTTTTTTATTGCTGTATAGTTTCATGCTTTATTTCCTTACGTTCATTATTCCATAGTTATTCACGTGTATATATTACATCTCTTATGGTATTAACGTTTTATTTCTGTCCATAATTTTTCATGCTTTATACTACTGTTAACTGATCAGTGTCTTTGTTCCAGATTACAGTAGGCAGCCCGGGCATTTGCACATAGTTTTACAATGACTAATGACATGGAATCAGTCTTTTCCTTCTACTGATTTATTTTTCTTAGCTTTTAATTCCAGCACTATTTTATTTATTTCAGTTTTGTACATTTGCTTTATTAGTTAGATTAGATATTAAATTACTCATGTCATTATCAGTTACCTCCGAAATCCATAGCGAGACTAATGGTGAGGGATTGAAGTATGAGTGTGTAGTTTAATATTAGTTTATTTTTCTGCAAGTTAGATATTAAATTGCTCATGTCATTATCAGTTACCTTCGAAAGCCATAGCGAGACTAATGGTGAGGGATTGAAGTATGAGTGTGTAATTTGATATTAGTTTATTTTTCTGCAAATTAGATATCAGATTGCTCAAGTTGTTTATGATTACCTCTGAAAGCCATAGCGAGAATAATGGTGAGGGGTCAGAATATGAGTTGATGTAATTTGATTTTAGCTTTACTTTGCTTGCAATTATTGGATTTCTTTGAGCACAGTTTCTTTTGTATTTAGACAGCAACAAGGGTGATGGGTTTCATGATCAATAGTTCACTGTTTGTTTGAATAGTATAGTGGCACATTTTCATTTTCTTTTAGGAATTAATTTTGTCATTTCATGTTTTAAAACCCTTTTGAAGTTTGAAGTTTGGGAAATCATTATAAAGGACATCATTGCCTTGAACATTTATATCCATACTTGTCTTTTAGAATTTCCATCTCACATTAGGAAACCAACCAAGATAATAAAAAAAAAAACCCAAAAACGACAAAAAGTAAGAGATAGGTTATCTTGCACATATAGTGCGCCACACTTCGCCAGCTTACGAATCCCGAATTGAAAAATTAATGTAGCAATTTAGGACACACTAAATTTACCAAACACCCATCCACGTACCTTTAGGTATATAGGGTGGTGTTATAGTATGAAAAGTATAAGGGGGTGCTCTCACTGTGCGATTTCGCATTAGACAGTGCTAATACGGACTTGGGCCTCCACATACCTTTGGGTATATTTGGGAGGACAACTTTAGGTTGCTATCCATACATAGTGAACCAAGTCAACCACCTTGTAATTTGTGATACACTGAACAAAAAAATCGGGGAGATTGCCTGCCCGTACTTCCTAGTTCGCCAAGAGGTATTCTGCAGTTCACAATTACTTGGTAAACCTTTTGCCTAGAATTTCCTTTTTGTTTTGTTGATTTTTTTTTTTTCATAAAATAAATCGGTCATCATGGAAGAAGAACATCCCTTTCCCCGTCGTTCACGTAGAATATCACTGAAACAACCTTTACCACCGAAAGCCATTTCTAGTCGGCGAAGGCGATATCGTTCTACCGAAACTAGTACTATCAGTACCTATGGTGTGACATCATCCTCACATATACTAGAGTCATCTCGAGTTGTTTCTACAAATATTGGTCCATCTACTGTTTTCGAGACAGAGTCCTCTCAGCTACATGTCGTCACGATCTATCCAATCAGTGAGACCATACCTCCCGAACCCGACGTCGTTCAACTGGAAGTTGATCTGGATCCTGTCACTTTTTTTCCAGAACATCTAAATCCCGAAGTCGAACGACTAGAAGTTGTTCTTGTATCAGTCACCCCATAATTTGTTATAGTCATTGAGTCTCCCATATCAAGCAGTCAACCTCCTGATACTTTTTTCTTGACGACGAAATCCTTCCACCTAGTTTAATTTCGATTGAAGAAATACCACAAGACGAAACACATTTAACTAAAACTCATTTTGGGGAGGAGATTTACCTGTACGAGTATTTTCCTCAAACACCTTCATCTACTTTTTTTGATCCTGTTTCACTTCGAGTTCCCATAGATCCAGTAGGGTATACATTTGGTCGAATAACCATACTTGAGCCAACATCTTTAGCTAGACCATATATTCCAGTTGCGATAGCACCTGCTCTTGCTACCTTGTCGATGTTCACAACTTCACCAAAGTCACATCTATATGGTGGACCTTCTGTCCCACTTGGTTACCAATCTTTATCTGGAACCTTCTCTGGTGCATCCTTAAACCCATGGACTTCACCAATGTCAGTGTCTGGTATTCTAACTGGTAAGTCTATAGTGAGTACTGAATGGCTTGATCCTTTATATACATCATCAGGGTAATATCAAGCTGGTCCATCTAAGTATATTCCATCCAATACAATTTCAACTGGACTCCTTGCATTTGGAGAAAAATATTTTCCATCTTATTATACCCCCCATGCTAGGGGGAAACCTATGGTCACCCATATTGACAGTATTCTGTTGTTATTTTGTCATACTAATGTCGGAATGAATGTTTGTCAGTGGTAGCCCACTTTACCCATCCAACCACAAACGATTGTACAATCGTATCAACTGGTTCAACTTGTTGCACCCACATCTAATCCACTTATTAATACATTCTTACCCCTATTACAGGCTCAAAATGTTGCACATCAACCGTCTCAAGTGGGTCCTTCCACCCAATACCCTCAATTATTGGGCCCATAGACTCCAACTCCTTCAGTTGGTTTACAAAAACCACTTGTATCCAGAATTATTTATTCACAAGTTGGATTACCATATTATGTGATGTCACAACCACAACAGGTTATACCTATCCACAACCGAATCCAAGCTATCCTAGTTTGGGTTGTAATATTGGTGGACAAACCCCTTACAAGCCACAAGCATAAATGCCACAACCTTCATTTGAACAAGTAGCGTACCCATTTTTTGGTCAAAAAAAACCTCAAGCGTTTTATTTTCAAAACAACCCCTATTTGGGTTACCAACAACAGATTCCATCATACGCTGGCTATGCTTAACCTGACTTATATCGACAGTTTCCTTTTGTTGCAACTTTAGAGTTACTGGATTTAAACTGGATTACCAGTGATCCAATCAACTATGCTCCTTGGTGGCTAGTAATACCTCATAAATTACACTCATATATTCCTAAGATCAATGGAAACCCTGTGGAAAACCCGTCGACACATGTCATGAATTATCATTTGTGGTGTTCATCTAACTCCCTAAATGATGACTCTGTTTGACTACGTCTTTTCCAACGTAAGCTCACTGGTCAGACTGCGAAATGGTACATTGAGTTACCAAGATATTCTTTTGATAATTTCATTTCCCTAGCTATTGTATTTTTTACCCACTTTCAGTTACCCATACGATATGAAACTGGAACGGAACTCTTAACTAATTTTAGACACACTAATGCTACTCACATTTTTGATCGTATTCATGAGTGGCATCGTCGTCGAAGAATGGTCAAGACATTTGTTCTTGTTTAGCTCCTTGCTAAGTGGTTAATTAAGTCCCTGTTACCATATATAACTAAGGATGTGGCTAAGGGTGGCATCGTCACTAAATAGAAGGTCATTTCTCGTGCCCAGTAATTAGATTTAATTTATACTCAGTTTGGCATGCTCTACGAGAAAATTCCCAATGCGCCGCAGTCTAATTTTATTGTTCTTCCTCCATCTAAGGACTCTCATATTAGAGATTGTATGATCTGTACTGCAAGCACACATCACTTTACTGCATATGATCCTGCACCTTCTTCCGAAATCCATGCCATGTCATCTGACAAAGGCAAAAGTGACAAGCAACCCAGCAGTAAGAAAAAGAGGAAATCAAAGAAAAAGCAAACTTCTACCTTGCATGAAAGATCATATGATCAATCGATGGGAAATCAAAAACATCGTTACCCTTGCATAATCTGTAATGAGAATCACTTTTTTCGAGGCTTTCCTCACCGCGCCGAAGTCTCAAAATTGGTTAAGATCTCGCATGCATATGATGTGTTGACAGATCCATTTCCAAATCCAGACACAAATTTGTTTGCTATAGATCCAACCTCTAGTTCCAAAGTGCTTATGATGTCTGTCACAAAGCCATCGACTGATGTTTTGGTGTCAACACGTAATAAATATTATGGTAGTCAGGCTACTGATCAACCTACTACCTCCCCTACGAATCTATCGACAAAATTGACACCGCCAATTGCTATTGTTGAATTGACAATAAAGCCATCAAAGGGAGTCGTTCATAAATCAACATTTAATCCTCGAGCCCAAACTGCTCAAAATTATAGTATAGTTAAAGATTTGGTTCAATCCCCTTCATCAACGCTTGAGGTGCTTCAAAATTTTCCCTCCCAGAAGTAGGCTTTGTTGTCAGCAATTGGTGGAATTGATCAGACAGATTCCAATCTTGTAGTCTTTAGTCATACGGGCTATGTGCCGCAATTACCAGCATAATTGGCATTCTCCATCCAAGTAAATGTTCTCAATCACCTCATTCAACATACTATTATTAATGAGGGAGCATCTACATGCATTATGTATCTAAACTTCTGGAAGTCACTTGGCTCTCCATGCCTATCTCAATCGCCTACGACGTTGAAAGCTTTCGACGGACATACATATAATCCTTGAGGTATCATCAAAAACCTGCATGTTTAACTAGGGGGGAAAAATGAATGTTGAAGTTGAGTTTGTTGATGGACCCCTTGATTACAACATTCTACTCGGAATGCCATGGGTATATGCTATGACTGCGATCATCTCTACATATTTTAGAATGATCGCCTTTCCACATAAAGGTGTCATCACAATCATCAATCAATTCTCCTTCTTTGCCTGCAGTTCCCAAGAAACTGGAAGTGTTTTGTTAGTTCACGCTCCCTAATTATAACTTCAGAACATTGGTGTGGGACTCTTAAAAGATTATTCTCTTATGGGAACCTTTGCATTACCGCTGCCTACGACGTTGTTAGAAATTGAAAATATAGAGACCTTCTACATGATATCTTTCACTCCATCTAGCGTAAGGAATATTACGGGTGATTCTGAAGTTGTTACGTTGGATGAATTTATGCTGCCCAACCCAATTGAGCTGGCATAGAAATAAATCTATTTGGCTTAGGTGGTGAATTTGAAATCATCATCGTCGGTCATTTGGGTTGATCATTATTTAGATTTTGGTACTCCATCTGATCCTTTTTCCTCAACTTTCTTGACAGATGAGAATATTGTTGAATCCATGATGCCATAAGGAGAACCATGGGAAGATCATCATCATCGCTTCCATCTTCTGGATGACGAAGAAGATAATCTTATTGAACTATATCACCCATCGATCAAAATATTCTTTTCGGATTCTTTTCCCATTAATGCAATTGAATCCAAGAGAAATTTATCAAATATTGAAGAAACCATTTCTATCAATATTTCTACCAAACCTAGCATTGTAGAAAACATTCATGTCGGCGTGTCTTGTTCTCCATCAGAACTAGAAACATATCACTCTCTCCTTCATGAATTTCATGATGTATTTTCTTGGTTTTACGAGGAAATGACAAACATAGATACTAGTATCATTGAACATACCATTAACATGTACCCTGATGTCAAACCAATACGTCAACACCTTTGTCCTGTTCATCCAAAGAAGGTCGTTGCCATTAAAGCAGAAGTTGAATTTTTTTTGCGTGCTGGTTTCATTTACCCCGTTCTGCTAATTGAGTGGGTTTCCAACATTGTTCCTATTATAAAAAAACAAGGGACCATTAGAGTGTGTGTCGATTATTGGGATGTTAATCTTGCTTGTCCAAAAGATAACTATCCTACTCCCTTTATTGACCATATTATTGTCGATTGTGCTGGATGTAAAATCTTTTCATTCATGGATGGATTTTTTGGCTACAGTAAAATCAATATCCTCCCATAGGACCAATATAAGACAACATTGGGAGAGGATACCTTGATCTGCTCAAGTAGGTCGTTGCCGAAAGGGCCAGTAGTTGGAGGGTTTGTTGGTTTATCCATAAACTCTGAACTTGGGTCATGGCCCCTCAAGCAAACAAAAGGTTCCATTGTCGGGACCAGGATCATCATTTTGAGGGAGATTTGATGTTGTAGCAAATTTCGCACAATGAATTACAATATTGGTTTGATAGAAAGATCCTTGAATTCACACTTCAAGAGAATCAAAGTACTAAGTTATCTGACAAAAAGTGGGTACAAAAATATATTTATACAGAAGTGCATGGGATATTATTTTTCTCCTTTGAAAACAAATTGCACGAGTGGTTATCATGCTTAGTTGAATTCCATCTCTGCATAAAACATGATGTAGTCGTTAAGTGGAATCCTGAATTGATCCAACAAGTATAGAAGTTTGACAATAAGATCACCCGCGCGGTAGATCATTGGATCGATCTTCTGTTGGGAGGATTTGTGATTGAATTTTCCATTGATCAATTTGTGTCATATCCTGAAGTAAAAAGGAGTTTTTTAAAAGGCCCTAGAGGTAAGTTCCTGTGCTCATTGAAATTGTTGCTGAAAATGCTATTATGTGAATAGGGTTGTCTGTGTGAACATACTTCTTGAATCCATAAAAGAGGCCCGACTATGCATAGTGGAAAATTGTACCGTGAAGAGTCAGAAAAGTTTATTTATAGCCCTCGGAAGCCTAGATATGATAGTGAAGGTGAACCAGAAGTCAACTTCTCTAGTGATTCTGAAGAAGAAATCTCATCAAACCAGATGCCCTTGAGTCTGTTTCCAGATCCATCCACTCCACTTCTACACTCACATCATAGAACACCCATCCCACTGCGCAGTGCATCTCCACCCCCACCTCCATTTTCCCAAGAAGTAGATATGGCTATGTCAATGAAGTTACTTAATTTCAGAGGCATTGGTAATGAGGACATTGAACACTTTTGGTTCATGACTGAGGCCATATGGCAGGCTCAACAGGTTAACAATATTGATATTAGGAAGGAACAACTAGCTATTGCTTTCCAAGATCGCCCATTATATTGGTACATCAGGTATGCTCAAGAAAACCCTAATGCCACCTTGGATGAAATAAAATATGCCCTGAAAGAGCAGTTTAAGAAGCCTAAGTCATACGTGTAGCTGGTTACAGAAATTAAAGATATTCATCAGGAGGCTAATGAATCTGTATGGGAGGTCGATGAGAGACTGAATTGCACCATTAGAGATGGTGTATTTTTTATTGATGATACTCAACATAAGGAATGGTTCATTTCTATGTTTCTTCTGCATCTGCGCTAGCCCTTAGGTCAGCAAAATATTTCCACACAGGCTGAGGCTATGGAGGTCACAATGAAGCTGGATGCTACCCCAACACCTATTACGCTTGGAACTCAATAGATACAGAAACAGTTGGAATCCATGCATCTAGAAATTCAAATTCTGCGCAAGGAAAAAGGCAAGGAAGTATGCACAGAGGTTTGGTGTATAAAATGTAAAGCTTTTGGGCACCATAAAGATCAATGTCTTGTCTTTAACAATTATCTGAATGCTGGAGGTCCTAGTCCATTGAAGAATCATGCATGGTGCACGATCTGTCAGCTTGTTGGATCACATGACACAGATTCCTACCCAAGGATCGAAAAGTATCAACCTGAATTGAAGCATTTGTTTTGCAGATTATGTTCTTCATTAGGACATGATATGCAGCATTGTTGCACTTTTGATATTATGTTAGATAAAGTTGAAATACATAGAATGCAGGTTGAGCCTACATCACCAACATGCCCTTCTGGGTGCAGAGGATTTCAAGGGCATGTTGGTGATGTAGGCTCAACCTGCATTCAGAGGATTTCAAGGCAGAGGAGGAGGTCAAGGAGTTGGATCAACTGGCTGAGGAAGAGGACAAGCCAATTGCTATAACTGTGGAGATGTTGGCCATTATGCACGTGACTATATGAATCCAATACGACAATATTGCGGGTACTGTAGACAATTTGATCATGTCATAGAAGATTGTCCTGTCTTGATTGCTAAAATGAAGGAAAAGACAATTTGGTTTTTAATATTATATTAATTTAAACTATATATATATATATATATACACACACACACACAAAGTGTAACTTAGGAATTGACCTTTTTGATGAAATTTTTCTAGTTAATTTTAAACAAAATCGAGATTTTTAAAAACTTGAATTCAAGTTGTTTAATATGTAGAATTAGAGTGCCCCAAGGGTTTTTAAGGGTGATCAATCCATTTATGCATTAAAAAATGTATTTTAAACAACAAAAAATCATGTTCTTGCTTGAAAATGTATCACGAGATTCTAGCGAAAATTATTATTTCGTGAGTTAAAATATATATAATTATATAATTTAAAATTATCAATTACTTTTTGCATAAGAGGCGGGCACTAAGTAGCCATGCTACATATTTCAATTGTTATGGCTTGATGCCTATTGGTATTTACCAACCATTTAATTTACATGGTTGTGCTAGTATTATTATTTTTTTGTCACTCAGTTGACCCTACTGGAAGGTTGGCCCTTTTATTGAGTGGAAGAAAAGAACAAGACCAAGGCTCATATAATTTGATAGACATCTATCCATAATAGGAATCAAGACACCTCATAATATATCTCACATTGTCAAGATTAAAAAATCATAAAAATTAATTAAGTTATAATTTTATTTAAATTATAATGTGAGTTGGGAATTTGAAGAGTGGTTGGCTATGTAAATATATTTTCTATTAACGTAAAAAATTTGATGTTACCAAAAAACTATTTAAATTATTATTATTATTATTATTAATTATAAAAATAATTATAAAATAAATTGTTGGTAAACCCAATAAGCATCAAGACACTTGGTTCATAAGACATCTCACATTGCTAAAGCTAAAAAAACCATAAAAAATAATTAGAATATATAGCTTTATTTTAAATTATTATAATTATTATTATAATTATCATTAATTATAAAAATAATTATTATATAAATTAAACATACATACATTTGAAAAAACATGGAACAAGATTTTTTCCATGGAGATTTATTCCCACTTTACCATGGATATTCTTAATCTACCAATATAGATCATCTTAATCACGACCATTTTTATAGTGAAAAACTTAAGAAAAATATAATGATTAAGCTCAAAATTTAAAATAATGATAATTGAAATGTTATAAAAATATTGTTATTATTATGGGACATTTCCTTTGAAACAAACACATTTATAATTTATAAAATACCATCCTAGATTCATCTTAACTCTGGATGTATCAAGCGTCAAGAGGGATAAAATCTCTCGAGGTGAAAACCTCTTTTTTTAGTGCAAAAATTGAGGAAAGGTTTGCACCATGAGAGATTTGATCCCTCTCGATGCTTGATAGATCTGGAGTTAAGATGGATCTAGGCTGTTTCAATCATGTGCGGCTAAGGAAATATCGAACATATGATTAATTTTATAAATAATATGTAAATACATCTAATATTAATATAATCATTTTAAATATGCTAAATATGTATGAGATTTATCTGGTCATTATAATTTTAAATTTTCTTAGTTACCCGAGTTTGTCAAGATGATAAATATTGTTAATAAATTTAATGATGAAATACAAATTTTGAATGCAAAGTGACAATGTAATAGTGTTGAATGATAGAAAATGTGAATAATAAGAATGTTGTCAATTACAAATAGTCTTCATTGTAATCATTCTCAAACTATTTTCTTCTACTATTTTTATTATTAGCCTTGTTAGTTTTTTCATCTTTTCATATCGATTATATGAAAATGATAGTTGAAATCATAAACTATTTAAATCTTTAGCTTGAGTTGTTGTAGTAAAAATCACAGCTTGTCTCTCTTGCTCTCCTAATAGGTTGAATTACTTTAACACAAAAATCAATGTACATTGTCTATATTTTTGTGTGCTTACACTGAAACCAATGCACATTGTTAATCCTATCACTTTAAAATTAATGTACCATCATACATCCAATTACATCAAATAAGAAATCAACATCTACACTGAAATCAATGCATCTAATGCAAGGAATCAAATAAGATTGGAAAAAAACATCTACATTGAAATCAATGCATCTAATGCAAGTAATCAACTAGGATTAGAAATCAACATCTACATTCAAATAAATGCATCTAGTGCAAGTAAGAAAATAGGATTAGAAACCAACATCTACACTGAAATCAATGCATATAATACAAGCAATCAAATAGGATTAGAAATTATCTACATTGAAATCAATGCATCTAGTGCAACAACTAAATATAATTAGAAATCGATATCTACATTGAAATTAATGCATCTAGTGCAAGCAATCAAATAATATTAGAAATTACCATCTAAATTGAAATCAATGCATTTAGTGCAAGCAATCAAATAGGATTAGAAATAGTCTACATTGAAATCAATGCATCTAGTGCAAGCAATCAAATATCATTAGAAATAACATATACACTAAAATCAATGTATGTAGTACAAGTAATCAAATAGGAATAGAAATCACCATCTACAATGAAATCAATGCATCAAGTGCAAGAAATATTCTTCCCTCAATACCCACTCCATCTATATTTATATCTCCCTACATCTCTCCTTCTCTCCCTCTTGAACTTTGGATTAATACAATATTAATACGTTGAATTGGTATAACACAAAAATAAATGTACATTGTCAGTAACGTTTTGTTCTTACACTAAAATTAATACACACTCGTAATCCAAACACTTTAAAATTAATGCACCATCATACATCCAATTACAACAAATCATAAATCAACATCTACATTGAAATCAATGCATCTAATGCAAGCAATCAAATAGGATTAGATATCAACATCTACACTCAAATAAATGCATTTAGTGCAAGTAAGGAAATAGGATCAGAAACTAACATCTATGTAGGTTTTAACCCTGTACAGAAATTATCTGCAAACGAATCTTAAAAACAGAAAATAAACAATAGCGAGAGCATAAAACATAAAACAAATATACACAGATATTTTCCCCTAGATCCCAAATCGAGATGACCAGATTGATTTTTCATTATATTCTATTTAGTGTTACAACACATATAAATACATGCGGAAGCATACATAAACCCCAAGCCATTAACCCTGGATTAGAACATAACTGTATTTCACTTGATCGAATCTACAAAATACCAGGGGCCGAAAACCATCATGCCCCAAAACCATGTGCAAACTCATGCACAAAACCATGGGGGGCTCCGCCCACCGAACAATAAGGACAATTTTTTTTTCTCGGGGTGCTGCCATGGACCCTGAACAAGGGGGGGGCTATCGCCCCCCCCCCCCCCGTGACCCCCCTGTTGCGCTCGACGCAACATACAAGAGGGGCTATTGCCCCCCCACGCGTGACTAGTTGTGGAAAGAATATAACACATTCCAAACATTCTCCCACTTGTTGTTTTCCTTCCACAGGGGGCCACAGGAGAGCTTGGCCATTAGCCTAGCTCTGCAACACCCATTTTTTCTCTACACCAAGATAACTTTTGAGTGCTCACAGACTTTGTCAATGCATCTGTAACATTCTTCAAGGTGTCCACCTTTACCAGCAACACCATTTTAGCTTGAACCATATCTCTTAGAAAGTGATATTGAACATCAATATGCTTTGTATTTGAATGATAAGCAGGGTTCTTAGCCAAAAAAATTGCACTTTGGCTACCACAGTCTATCCTTATAGCTACCTGCACCAACCCCATACTTGAACACAATCTCTGCAACCAAACTGCTTATTTTCTTGCAAGAGTGGCTGCTATGTATTCTGCCTCTGTAGTTGAAAGAGCCACTAAAGACTGTCTTTTACTCATCCAACTGACTGCACATCTAAATAGGCTAAACACATACCCACTTGTAGATCTTCTTTGGTCCAGATCTCCAGCCCAGTCTGCATCAACAAAACCATGAATGTCCAACACTCTTTCCAATCCTGGTCTTCCCTGGTAGCACAAGCCATAATCACTAGTGCCATGCAAATATCTGAAAACCCGCTTCATTGTTATCCAATGCTCCTTCCCTGGGTTTGACATAAACCTGCTCAATACTCCCACTGCATGTGCAATGTCTGGTCTAGTACAAACCATTGCATACATCAGGCTACCCATTGCACTTACATATGGAACACAGGACATATCCTCCTCTTCTTCTTGTGTCTTATGACACTGTTCAGCAGACAACTTTGTACCTACAGGAATCAGAACATTCACCGGTTTACTATCCTGCATATTGAACCTCTTGAATATAGTCTCGACATACTTCCTCTGGTTTAACCAGAGCTTCCTCTTTTCCTGATCTCTCTTAATTTCCATGCCCAAAATATAGTTTGCAGCACCAAGATCCTTCATGTCGAATTTGGAGAACAGTTGGGTCTTCAAATATTGGATAATTTCTTTGTCATTTCCAATCAACAACATATCATCCACACACAAGACCAAATAAATAACATGGTCACTAATTAATTTAAAATAAGCACAGTGATCCTCCTTGCTTCTGGTGAAGCCAAGTCCCCATATATAGGTAGCAAATTTCTGATACCACATCCTTGGTGACTGTTTTAACCCATATAGAGACTTCTTTAACCTGCATACCAGTTCTTTCTTCCCCTTCACCATAAAGCCTTCAGGTTGTTTCATGTAGATATCCTCTTCCAGATCCCTGTGAAGAAATGATGTCTTCACATCCATCTGTTCTACCTCAAAATCAAATGCAACAACAACAGATAAAAGTAATTTAATAGAAGTAACTTTGGCAATAGGAGAAAACATATCACCAAAATCAATTCCTGACACCTGAGAATAACCTTTTGCTACCAACCTAGCTTTGTATTTCTCCACCTTGCCTTCTACATTCATCTTCTTCTTAAACACCCATTTTCTCCCGATGGGCTTCCTTCCAGCCGTCAACTCCACCAGATCCCATGCCTCATTTTTATGCAAGGATTCCATTTCATCAACCATGGCCTCCTTCCAAAGTTTTCCATCCTTTGAATATATGGCCTCCCTGATGGTTCTGGAATCATCATCAGTTATAGTTAAAGCAAAATTTGAACAGAAAGAAGATGGAATATACCTTTCTGGTTGTCTTATTTCCCGAACTAATCTTCTCATAGCTGGAGTTTGTGGCTCTTCCTCTTCTGAGTCTTCTTCTATTATAGAGCCTGATTCATCCTCCTTTAGTTCAAACTCTATCTTTTTAGGTTCCTTTGGTAGGACTTCATGTTTAACAATATCTTTCACCTCTCTAAACACCACATCTCAGCTGTACACAACCTTCCTTGTTTCTGGGTTCCAAAGCTTGTAACCCTTTAAACCATCCTTATGCCCAATAAAGATGCACCTTTCAGATTTATTATCTAACTTTCTCCTTTTCTCCTTTGGAACATGTACATATGCATCACATCAAAACACCCTAAGATGTGAAAGAGAGGGTTTCTTACCAGTCCATACCTCATGTGGAGTCTTATCCTCCAACGCTAATGAAGGTGATCTGTTAACCAAGTAACATGCAGTCTCCACTTCCTCTGCCCAAAATTCTTGTCCTAGCCCGGTACCACTAAGCATGCTTCTTGCCTTTTCCATCAGTGTTTTGTTTATTCTTTCTACAACTCCATTTTGCTGAGGTGTGTATGGAGTAGTCTTCTACTGTGCTATACCACACTTCTTACAGAACTCTTCAAATTCCTTCTTGTAGAACTCCCCACCATTATCTATCCTCAACACCTTTATCTTCTTCTCTGTCTTGTTTTCCACCAGAGCCTTAAATTATTTAAATCTGTCAAAGACTTTAGATTTATTCCTTAAGAAATATATCCATGTATTCCTTGAGAAGTCATCTATGAATGAAACATAGTACATGGACTTACCCAGTGATGGAACCGACACAAGTCCAAACACATCATTTTGCACAAGCTCTAATATCTTGTTTGCCCTCTTAGCACCAGAAGGAAAACTCACCTGATTCTGCTTCCCATATACACAATGTTCACAGAAATCAAAATCCAGAGAGCTATTAGACATACCTTCTACCATACCATTTCCATGCAGTATCCGAAGGTCCTTCTCTCCAATGTATCCAAGCCTTTGATGCCATAGCATGGTCTTTTCTCTAGAGACCGCTAGGCTTTCCGATCCACTTTCGGGAACCACAGAACTGTTGCACCCATCAATAATAGTTCTACCCTGAAGCTTGTACATAGTTCCAATCCGAACTCATCGCATCAATACCAGTGCTCCCCGAACCATTTTACGGCCATCTTTCTCGAACACTGTTTTTACACCTGCATCATCCATCTTGCTTACAGAAATCATATTTTTGGCCAATGCAGGAATGTGCAGAACACCAGGAAATGTTCTAATCCTTTCACCTTTCAGCTTCAACTTGACTTTTCCACGTCTGACGATTCTGGCCTTCCTATCATCACCTAAGAAGACATCACCGCCATGATATTTCTCATACTCGCAGAACCACTCCCTATGGGGAGTGAAGTGAAAGGATGCACCCAAGTCAAATACATGTGTATTTGAAGAAGAAGCCAAATACACATCCCCACCTTCATCCGAGGTGGTTTTTGCCTCTGTAGAAGGAGCATCATCAGATCCCTTTCCCTTTTTAGGAGCTTTAGATCTGCAGTCCTTTTTGTAGTGCCCTTCCTTTCCGCATTTCCAACACACCTTTACAAACTTTCCAGGAGATTTAGATCTCCCACTCGAAATATTATTCTTGTTTTTGTTCTAGGACCTTCCCCATATAGATAAGGCATCTCCATTCTGACCCTCCATATTTCTCCATCTCATTTCCGCCGACAGCAAGGCTGAGACAATGTCATCAAAATTCAAGGTAGTTGTATTACTACCTATTGTCATAACCAGACTGTCCCATGAGTCTGGTAGAGAACACAACAAACTGATGCACTTATCTTCATCTGAGATTTTAATATGAATAGATGACAGATGACTTACCACAGTATTGAAGGTGTTCAGATGCTCTGTCACCGAGTCTCCATCCTTCATCCTCAGGTTATACAAATTTTTCCACAAGAACAATTTATTCACCAAAGACTTGGATTGGTACAAAGTCCCAAGTTTGTCTCACAAGGTCTTCGCTGTAGCTTCCCTAGATACATTTAACAATACTGAATCTGAGACACACAACCGTATTTTGCTCTTTGCCTTCCGATCCATCTTCTTCCAGTCTTCATCTGACATTACCGTTGGTTTAGTACCCCGATCTACCGCGATCCACTGATCCTTATCCAGTATTAGATCCTGCATCTTGAGCTTCCACAACTCAAAACTCTGACCATTAAATTTCTCGATCTCTATCTTCCCGCCGCTCGCCATCTTCTTTCACCGCAAGAATCGATCCCGCAGATCTCCCACTGAATAGGGTCTACCTTAGGCTCAAGCAAAAAACCCCTCAGCAACAAAGGCGTCCCCTTGAAGCCGAAAAAACTCTGATACCAAATGTAGGTTTTAACCCTATACAGAAATTATCTGAAAACGAATCTTAAAAAAAGAAAATAAACAATAGCGAGAGCATAAAACATAAAACAGATATACATAGAGATTTTCCCTTGGATCCCAAATTGGGACGACCAACTTGATTTTTCATTATATTCCATTTAGTGTTACAACACATATATATACATGCCGAACCATACATAAAACCCAATCCATTAAACCTGGATTAGAACATAACCATATTTCACTTGAACGAATCTACAAAATACTAGGGGCCGAAAACCATCATGCCCCAAAACCATGTGCAAACCCATGCACAAAACCATGGGCGGGTCCGCCCACTGAAAAATAAGGACAATTTTTTTTTTTTCCCGGGGCGCTGCTCCAGACCCCGAATAGGGGGGCTGTCGTCCCCCTTGTGACCCCCCTGCTGCGCCCAACACAATGTACAGGGGGGTCTATCACCCCCCCTGTGACCCCCCCGCGCATGACTAGTCGTGGAAAGAATATAACACATTCCCAACAATCTACACTCAAATCAATGCATCTAGTGCAAGAAAAAAAATCAGATTAGAAATCACCATCTACACTGAAATGAATGCCTTTAGTGCAAGCAATTAAAGAGGATTAGAAATCATATATATTGAAATAAATGCATCTAGTGAAAGTAATCAAATATAATTATAAATCAACATCTACATTGAAATTATTGCATCTAGTGCAAGAAATCAAATAGGATTAAAAATCACCATCTACACTGAAATGAATGCATTTAGTTCAAGAAATCAAATAGGATTATAAATCATCTACATTGAAATCAATGCATCTAGTGCAAGCAATCAAATATCATTAGAAATGAACATCTACACTAAAATCAATGCATCTAGTAAAGGAAATAAAATAGGATTAAAAATCACCATCTACACTGAAATCAATGCATATAGTACATTAAATGAGTCTTCCTCTCTCCCCCCTCCATCTATATATATAGCTCTCTCCATATCTCCTTCTTTGTCTTTATATCTGACCCCCCAAAATACACATGCTTTCTCACTCCATATATATCAATCTCTTAATCTCTCTATCCATCTCTCCATCTTTCTCTTCTTCCCTCTCTTCACCTACCATCTATATATCTATCTCCCTTTGCCTCTCTATATCACCCCAAAACATACACTCTATTTCTCCAATCTATCTATTTATCAATCCCTCGTCCTCTCCATCTCTCTCTCTCTCTCTCTCTCTCTATCTCTCTCTCTCTCTCTCTTCCCCTTTCTCCCTCTCCCCCGATTTTATCTCTCTTCCCTCATGTTGCCCTCTCTCCATATCCCTCTCTCTATGTCTTTCTTCTTATCTGCCTCTCTCTCCCCCTACAACTCCATCTCTCTTTCCCTCTCCCTCTCCACTCTCTCACA
Source organism: Pinus albicaulis (assembly GCA_034641835.2). Classification (NCBI taxonomy): domain Eukaryota; kingdom Viridiplantae; phylum Streptophyta; class Pinopsida; order Pinales; family Pinaceae; genus Pinus; species Pinus albicaulis. The sequence continues at coordinate 809,917,472 of CM076571.1, forward strand.
TCCTCTCTATCATCCTTCCTTTCTCTCTCTCTCTCTCTCTCTCCAACTATGTTACTATATCCATATCTCCCTCCTTCTCTCCCCCCTTCTCTTTGTCTCTCCTTCTTTGTCTCTTTATCTCACCCCCAAACATACACACTCTATCTCCATCTCTCCCTTTTCACTCTCTATGTCTTTCTTCTTCCCTCCCTATCTCCCCTTCCAACTCCATCTCTCTATCCCTCCCTCTATCCTCCTATCTCCCTCCCTCTCTCCTCCTCTCTCTCAATTCCTCTCTCTCCCTTTCTCTCCTACCTCCCTCTCTCTTCCCCCAGAAATCTCTCTCTCTCTCTCTCTCTGCCCTCCAATCCTCTCTCTTACCCCATCACTCTCTTCCTATCTCTCAAGTCGTGTCTCTCATCCTTCCTCTCTCTCCCTTTCTCTCATATCTCCCTCTCTCTCTCTCTCTCTCTCTCTCTCTATTTTCCATTCAATCCTCTATCTTTCTTTTTCTCTCTTTACCCTCCAATCCTCTATCTTCCCCCATCACTCTATCTCTCTCTCTCCAAATATGTTACTATATCCCTCCTTATCCTTCTCTCTCCTTCTCTCCCCCCTCTCTCCATCTCTCCTTCTTTGCATCTTTATCTCACCCATAAACATACACACTCTCTCTCCATCTCTCCCATGTCAATCCTTCTCTCTCTCTCTATTTCTCACTCTCTATGTCTTTATTCTTCCCTCCCTCTCTCCCCCTCCAACTCCATATGTATGTCCATCCCTCTCTCCTCCTCTCTCTCAAGTCCTCTCTCTCATCCTTCCTCTCTCTCCCTTTCTCTCCTACCTCCCTCTCTCTGCCCTCCAATACTCTCACTATCTCCCTCCCTCTCTCCTTCTCTCTCTCCCACCTCCATCTTTATTGTAGAAATTAGTATACACTAAGCATGCATACATCCAGATTCCCCTGATCTCACAATATTTAACTTCTTTCAAAATACAAAATCATTCCACTGTTAATATTTTGCAGAAAATTAATTGCAAACACATGTGAAGCATAAATAAAAACAATCGCACATAACACAGTTGTTTAACGGGAAAACTCGAAGCTGAAAAACCCAACTATCATATATTATATATCATGGATATCATGTAAAAATCTCATACAAAGCTTAGTACATCAAGCTCTCAATACAATCAATCATCACACACTAATCAGAAGAAATCTACAAATCCATGCACTGATTTCTTGCCACCTGATAGCCTGCCTCCACTGCGCAATCCCTGCTGAAGAATAGCTTTGAATGAATTTGAATTACCCTTGCCTTGATTGTGCAATCCTCATTGGAAACTCCAATGTGTGTGTGGTGCAATCAATGCATCACTATAAGTCACAACAGATAGTCCATCTTGCCCTTTCACCTATCTCTTCACTGGGTCTCCACTGGAACTATCATGCACTATAGTTAACTGTTGTATTTTTTAATTGATTAATGAGTTATTATTTGTGAATTAATTAACTAATTATTTCACTCCACTCTCACTAGTGTATCATTCAGTTAAACTAGATACAACTAGCTCAACTGAGTCTAATTGAGTTAAACTGAATACAACTCCATGAACTACTCTTCCAACTCTGTTATAACTTTGCCACTTCAGTTCTAACAGAGTCCTCCATGCATAAACCACCAGTAAACCCTAATAATTGCGTAATTCCTTCAGCCCACTGATTTGAAAAATTTGTGCACTGAAATCAGGTGCTCCAAGAGAATAAGCTGATGTTTATTGTCGGATTATTATTAAGAGCTAATAATAATTGACACTTCTATTTTTAGATCGACGATCTATAAATAGACTTCACCTAATATTATAAAAATAGAATTTCATCTATTTTTCCAACTTGACCAACCATCCACAAATAGCATCTTGCAACTTCTGAAATATGATCACCATGTCTAAAAATAGACATAGTCTAAAAATAGACTTACACCAAAAATAGCCTGCAGGCCCACTTCGTGAAGGCAACTCTTTTCAATAAGCTCATCATCTTGTTGAATCTCAACACTCCCTCTCAACAAGATAGGGATTATCCTTCACCCCGATCCTGCCTCTATGGTATTCGAATTTGCTCCTGGTGAGCGCCTTCGTCAAAATATATGCATCCTGATCTTCTGTAGGAATGTACTGAAGCAACATGATCTTCCACTAAACACAATCTCTGATATGATGATACCGGATATCCATATGTTTATATCTATCATGAAACACATGATTAATTGAGAGTTTAATGCAACTCTTATTATCACAATGTATCACTGTGGGATCTAAATGTGAACCGAACAAACCAACCAGGATCTTCCTCATCTAGATACCCGCACATGCAGCTTGACTTGCTACCCTATAATCTACTTTTGCTGAAATGAGTGCCACGGATCTTTGTTTCCTGTTGTACCAAGAATCTGCCGTAGATCCGATACTAAAAATCCATCCTAATGTGCTCTTTCTGTCTGTTGGGCTACCTGCCCAATCTGCATCCGTGAAGCCATGCAACTTCACCTCATCCGTCTGTCTGTACCATAACACATACTCAGATGTGCCCCTGAGATACCTCATGACATGCTTGCCTACCTTCCAAAATAGCTTGGTAGGCTTAACCATCGCTTGTGAAAGCTAGTTCACTGCATAGCATATGTCCGATCTTGTATTAACTAAATACATAAGCGAACCCACCAACTGTCGATAAAAAGTGGCATCCACTACCTCTGCCGATGTAGCATCCTATTTCCTCCAATTTCCTGGAAGAGGAGTGTCGATAGGCTTGCAGCCTTGCATGTGAAACTTCTCCAGTATCTCACGGGCATACTTGCCTTGAGACACAAATAGTTCGCCTTCCCGTTTCCATATTTCCAATCCAAGGAAATAATGAAGGAGGCCCAAATCCTTCATCTCAAACTCCTTTGCAAGATCTGCCTTGCATGAGTGTATCAACCGCTCATCACCCGTTAGTATTAAATCATCAACATAAAGAACAATGACTAAAAGCTTACCCTCCACCACAATTTGGTATAGGTTTGCATCTGCCTCACTCTTGGTGAAGAAAAGTCCGGTCAAATAGCTGTCGATCCGAGTGTACCAAGCATGAGGTGCTTGCTTTAGCCCATACAACGCTCTTTTGAGTCTGCACACATGTGAATCGCTGCTGAAGATCTCAAAACCTTTAGGCTGCTCAATGCACACCTCTTCCTCAATGATCCCATTAAGGAATGCAATCTTCACATCCATATGATGAATGTGCCAACCCATCTGCGCTGAGAGAGAAAGGATGGTACTTATGGAAGGATACCGTGTGATAGGTGCAAAGGTTTCTTCATAATCAATCCCCTCGATCTGTGAGAAGCCCTGGGAAACAAATCTTGCCTTATACTTCTCGACGCTCCCATCAGCATCTTGCTTTGCCTTGTAGATCCATCTTGATCCTACAACTGATTTTCCCACCATCCTTAGAACAATCTCCCAAGCATTGTTTCTGACAATGGAGTCATACTCCTCCACCATGGCATCTACCCATGTGGGCTCCTACACTGCTTCTTCAAAAGAAGATGGCTCTGTCACAATACACTTGCTCATCATAGCCATGTATCCAGTAAATCGGTTAGGTGACTGTCTCTGTCTGCGCTGTGATGTAGGGACTCCTACATTATGTGCCGCATCAAGATTCAGTCTATCAGCTTCTGTGGTACGCTTTCTGCCTTGTCTGATGTTTGGTTCTGCATGAGAGGACTCCTCCACTCCATGAATCTCCTCTTGTGGCTGATCCACATCTGGAGGCTCATCTTTCAGAACAAGCAGTTCCTTCACTACATGAAAGTCTAGCTTCCTCTCAAGCATAGCTTATGCAGCACCCACGATCATTCTGTTCTTCCTCTCTATGACCCCATTTTGTTGTGGGTTATGAGGCGTTATGAGTTCTCTTCGAATTCCTTCTTTGCTACAAAAGTCTTTGAATTTTCCCAAGATGTATTCACCACCATTATCGCTCCGTAGAGCTTTCACTTGCTTCCCCGATTCCTTCTCCACCAATGCTTTAAACTCACAGAACTTTGAGAATGTTTCACTCTTCTTCTGCATGAAGAATATCCAGCATCTACGAGAATATTCATCAAAAAATATAACATAATACCTGTGTTTTTCTATTGAAGCAACCGAGAAAGGTCCACACAAGTCTGTGTGAATTCTCTCCAGGATTACAAAAGCATGGTTCTCCTTCTCATGAAAGGTGGTCTTCAAAAACTTACACATAGTACATCACTTGCACTGATATGACTGTGCAAGAGTACCCTTGGGAAGTCCAGTAGAAATCTACTGCAAAATCTTCAAAGCGCCATGGTGAAGATGGCCCAATCTCCTGTGCCAAAATTCGCCCTCATCCTGACTCACCACTTCTTATACTTTGCCCATCATTGCAGCGCAACCATCTACCTTAAGCTTGTAGATATTCTTAACTAGAATCCCTATCTTCTTGGTTTGACCCATTGTTTTATGTTGAAGGAAGGCTTTTCCCTCACTGAAAACAACTTCATAACCTTTGTCTTCCAACATTGCGACCGAGACCAAGTTCTTCTTTAGACCTGGAACATGCATAACATCCTTCAACAAGAATGGATTACCAGACTCCCTCTCAAGGTAATGGTCCCAATGCCAGTCGCACTGTATCAACCATCGTCGCCCATCTCTATATGCATCTGGAGGTCCTTCTCCTCCAAGTCACTAAACAAATCCTTGTCTCCCGTCATATGGAAAGACACACCACTATCAAGATACCACACCGATCCCATATAGCTTGAAACCAAGCATGTGATCAAAGAGAAGTCAAGTTCAAATTGCGGGGCTAGGGCCTCTCCAGCTACAGCTCCAACAACCTTCTTGTTCTTCTTCTTCTGTGGGAAGTTAGTGGTGAAATGCCCATGTTCGTGACAGTGAAAAAACTTCACCTTGGAAAAATCCTGCTTCTTGCCTTTAACATCGGATTTTGAAGGAAATTTCTTCCCCTTCCCTTTCCTTGCTTTGGCAGCCAAAGCACAATTCTCTTCATCTTCATTTTTCGATGATGAGCCATCCCTGGTACCCTGCCTTATCTCCTCCTCCACAAGATCCGACCAAAGTCGCTCCTATCTCGATAGTTTCTCCTGTCCATTGGCAAAGTCTTCATAGCTATGCCAACTCTTCGGAAGCCCAAGGAGAGCCAAGCTCACCAAGTATTCATCATCAACAGTAATCCCCACACTTCCCAGCTCATCCCTACAGTGGATAAACTTCGTAAGATATTTTGGAATACTGTCGCCCTTCTCCATTTTTATTTTTCTGAGCTTGTATTTCAACGCCAACTTCCTCTAGTCGCTACTGCTTTGGAACAAATCTGTCAAAGCCTTCCACATTAATAATGGAGTGGCTTTCCTATGAAGGCTGGACACAATATGGTCCTTCACACCTTCCAACAGAATTCTTCTTGTCTTTGCTATCTTCTTTTCCCATGCGTCAAGTAATGCAGCATCGCTAGATCCCGGCTTAGGAACATTGCTATCGATGAACTCCTTCAGTCCATTATCCTCCAACACCAGCTCCATCCTATCCTTCCAGGCTATGTAATTTGAGCTCCCATCAAGGGCATACTCCAATTGCAACCCATTGAAAGACATTTCAAGGTATACTCAACTGTCGCACCCAGAATTTTCTGTAGCAAATTCGAATTGTCCACCAGCACAAACTCAACAATTATTCACAATTGCAATATTCAATAATTAACACTCCTCTAATACCATGTAGAAATTAGTATACACTATGCATGCATACATCCAGTTTCCCCTGATCTCACAATATTTAACTTCTTGCAAAATACATAATCATTCCACTATTAATCTTTTGTGGAAAATTAATTGCAAACACATGTGAAGCATAAATAAAAATAATCGCACATAACACAGTTGTTTAATGGGAAAGCCTAAGGCTGAAAACCCTAACTATCATATATTATGTATCATAGAGATCATGTAACAATCTCATACAAAGCTTTGTACATCAAGCTCTCAGTACAATCAATCATCACACACTAATCAGAAGAAATCTACAAATCCACACACTGATTTTTTGCCACCTAATAGCCTGCCTCCACTGCGCAATCCCTGCTGAAGAATAGCTCTGAATGAATTCGAATTACCCTTTCCTTGAATGCGCAATCCTTATTGGAAAATCGAATGTGTGTGTGGTGCAATCTCTGCATCACTATAGTCACAACAGATAGTCCATCTTTCCCTTTCACCTATCTCTCCACTGGGTCTCCACTGGAACTGTCATGCACTGTAGTTAACTACTGTATTGTTCAGTTGATTAATGAGTTATTATTTGTGAATTAATTAACTAATTAATTCACTCCACTCTCACTAGTGTATCATTCAGTTAGACTAGATACAACTAGCTCAACCGAGTCTAACTGAGTTAAACTGAATACAACTCCATGAACTACTCTTCCAACTCTGTCATAACTTTGCCACTTTAGTTCTAACTGAGTCCTCCATGCATGAACCACCAGTAAACCCTAGGAATTGTGTAATTCCTTCAGCCCACTGATTTGAACAATCTGTGCACTGAAATTAAGTGCTTCAAGAGAATAAGTTGATGTTTATTCTCGAATTATTATTAAGAGCTAATAATAATCGACACTTCTATTTTTAGATCAACGATCTATAAATAGACTTCACCCAATATTCTAAAAATATAATTTCATCTATTTTTCAAACTTGACCAACCATCCACAAATAGCATCCTACAACTTCTAAAATATGATCACCATGTCTAAATATAGACATAGTCTAAAAATAGACTTGCGCCAAAAATAGCCTGCGGGCCCACTTAGTGAAGGCGACTCTTTTCACTGAGCTCATCATCTTGTTGTATCTCAACATTTATGTCTCCCTCTCCCTCTCTTACCCTCCTCTACCTTTCTCACTCATCTCCCTCTCTCCCTCTCTCTCTCCACTTCTCCTCTCCCCTCTCCTTTAGTTTATCTCCGTCTCTCCCTTGTCACTCCCCCTATCTCTCCACCTTTATCACTCTATGTCCTTGTTCTTCCCTCCCATATATATCTAGAGTTAATATATATCATGATATATTAATATATATTATAATATAAAAAAATTAATTTTGTATTAATCCAAAATTATTAGATTTAATAATAATAATAATATCAATCTTTTAATATTAATATTAGGATTAATAATATATTTGTTTGCATGGTATTAATAATAATTTGGCCCATAGGCTTCACCTAAATAAAACCTCTTTTTTGATATAACAAATTTAATATGTATTAATTCAAAGTTATTAAACTTAATAATATTAATATTACAATATATTGATATGAATATTAGATTTAATATTACTATAGGGTTAATCATGTTTTTTTTGCATGGTATTAATAATAATTTGGCCCATGTTATTTGGTCCATAGGATTCACTTACATAAAACTTCTTTTATATAAAGAGGTTTATGAAGTAAATATAAAAATAAGTTGTATTTATTTACATACCTCTGATTTATTTATATTGTTATTTATTTATCATACATATTTTATTTACCATGGCATTTGGTCCATAGTCTTGGTATATTATATCTTATTTGATGTATTTTTATTAATTTACCATACTTCTTTATACTTCTTTTATATTTATTTATTTATCACGTTTTCCTTTCTATTAGTTTAAATTTTTTTTAACATCGTCTATGAAGTTTATTAAAGTTTTGAAAAACAATGAATATTAAATTGAATATTTTGAAAATTAAAAAAATAAATAAATATAATTTTTTTTTCTAATTGGTTGATGACTATTTTTATTTGGTTTTAAATTAAATTATGAGATATAAAAATCTAAGAAAAGTTCCTACTAGTCAAATATCATAGCTTTGCACAACATAATGCCATGTGAATAGTTCCCACTTTTTTTTATGCAATAATGTCATGTGGATAATTGTACACCATAATTTAAGCAAGTAATTACATAAAAAATGGTGACCAGTTATCCATATAACCTTTTGTTAAATATAGGATTCATGACAAGGCCAGCCAAATTCCCATATTCATGGTCTGTTTATTTGAACTAGATTTTTTAAATATATCTGCATGGAAGCATTTAGTATTTGTGTTGACAGCAAGCAATCTGCAAAAGTTGATAAAGCCATCTTTGGTACATTCTTCCCAATATCCATGACAAACTCCATGTTACAGATATTCACAAAAGACAATTGACATAATTAATTTGTAAGTAGTTTTCAATCTTTAATTTTATTTTATAAACTTGTTTGTTTTTATCATTGAATGAAAAAACCTACATTAGAGTTTACCTCCATTTCATGTAAATAAATACATTAAAAGACACTCTCAAGTTCACGTTTTCAAAAAGGCGTTGCACTCCAAAAAGGAGTATGTTGTTGAGTCAAGTGAACAACATTGAGAAAAGGGAAAACAAGCCACGTTAGTATATATTTTTAAAATTAATTAATATAGAATATAAATTTAGTAAATTTTATGAATTTGGATGGTGTTGGAGTTCACAATTTTAAGTTACGTTTTAGTATTATGAAGTATTATGAAAGTACATAGATAATTTTGGATTTTTTAAAATTTTTTAATTTAATTATTAATAACTATTAAGTAAATGGGAGAAATTTAAATTTTATTTAATATTTTAGAATATTTTTAATAGTATTTATAAATGGTAGAGATTTAAATTTTATATATGATTTTTTGGGTATATGGTACTAGTAAGCCATGGTATTGTAACAAAACTTATTTGTAAATTAAGAATCTCTATAGTAAAGTGGAAGTGAATCTTCATGATTAAGAATTTTATTACATGTTTTTTTTAAATGTATATATATTTAACTCATATATTAATTATGTTTATAATTAACAACTACTACATAATAGCTAGTCCATGTCACTTAATTTAAATACAACGAATACATTTAATATAATGGAAAAACCTTTCAGTGCAAATTTGATTAATAATATCTCAAAGAAATCCACAATTCTATAGAATGGAAAGGTTTTTTTAGAAGAGAGATTTACTAATTATGATCACATTCTAAAAGTGGTTTTGACTAAGATATTTCCATCATAACCTTATTATTTTATTTTAAATGTTGTTACTTAGTTTGATTTAATTTTTTAATTTATATAAATGTTATTATTTTATTTTATTTTATTCAAATTTATTGCATTTAATATAAAGTTTAGTTTTTACATGTAGAAATTTGAATAACTGATATATTATTCACCGAGATTCTCCTGATGACACACTATTTTAGCTTCATGCATAATACAGAATCTCTTTTACCATTGATCATTAATTTGCGGAAATAAAATCAATTGCATGCACACATTAAAACCACGAACAATCACACATATGAACACAGTATTTAATGGGAAAGCTTAAAGCTAAAAACCCCAACTATCAATATATTATATGTCATGGAGATCATGTAACAATCATAGTACAAAGCTCCTCACAAGCTCTCACGCACACCCTCAATTGCTACACACTATCAAGCTAGATCTAGCAAAACACATGCTCCAATATTTTGCCACTTGATAGCCAGCCTCTATTGCGTTATCAATGCTATGGGATGGCTTCATTAAATAGATAAACCACCTGGCTTGTACTGTGCAATCCTCATGGGCTTCTCCACCTATCTGTGTGTTGCAAATAGCAACTGTATAGTCACAACTGATAGTTAACCTGCTCTTTCACCTATTTCTGCACTGGTCTCCACTGAAACTGTCCATGCACTAAAGTTAACTGATGCATTCTTTGGTTGATTAATGAGTTTATAATTAGTGAATTAATTAATAATTAATTCACACCACTCTCACTAATTGTATCAATTAGTTAAACTGAATACAAATAGCTCAACTATGTTTAGATTAGTTAAACTGAATACAACTCCACTAACTTCCTCAATCAACTCCACCAAACTCTGTCACATGAGTTCTAACTGAAGTCTTCATGTAATAGCTCCACATAACCCTCAGGAATAGCGTAATTCCTTCTGTCAGCTCCTGTGCCACATCTGTGCACTTAACTGAAGTGCTCCAAGAGAATAAGATAATGTTTAGAGTCCAAATATTATTAAGAACTAATAATATTCGACATATCTATTTTTAGACTGGAAATCTAAAAATAGATTCCGCCCAGTATGTCTAAAAATAGAAGTCCGTCTATTTTTTCCGACTTGACCAACCATCCACAAATAGCATCCTGCAACTCATAGAACATGATCCATATGTCTAAAAATAGACATAGTCTAAAAATAGACTTTGCGCCAAAAATAGCCTGCGGGCCCACTTAGTGAAGGCGACTTCTTTCCACTAAGCTCATCATCTTGTTTCAATCTCAACACTCCCTCTCAACAAGATAAGGATTATCTGCCACCCCTATCCTGCCTCTGTGGTATTCGAATTTGCTCCTGGTGAGCGCCTTTGTCAAGATATCAACATCCTGATCCTCCGCTGGAATGTATGAAAGTAACATGATCTTCCGCTGCACACAATCTCTGATATGATGATACCGGATGTCAATGTGTTTAGATCTATCATGAAATACTGGATTAACCAAGAGTTTGATGCAACTCTAATTATCACAATAAATCACAGTAGGATCCAAGTGTGAACCGAACAACCCGACCAGGATCTTCCTCATCCATATAGCCTCGCATGCAACCAAAATTGCTGCCATATACTTGGCCTCTACTGAACTGAGTGCCACGGATCTCTGCTTCCTGCTATACCAAGAAACTACTGTCGACCCGATACTGAAAATCCCTCCAAATGTGCTCTTTCTGTCTGTTGGGCTCCCTGCCCAATCTGCATCTGTGAAGCCACACAGCTTCACCTCATCCGACTGTCTGTACCATAATCCATATCCCGATGTGCCTTTGAGATATCTCAATACATGCTTGCCTGCCTTCCAGAAGAGCTTGGTTGGCTTAACCATAGCTTGTGAAAGCTGGTTCATAGCATAACATATGTCGGGTTGTGTATTGACCAGATACATAAGCGACCCCACCAACTGTCGATAAACGGTGGCATCCACTACCTCTGCCGAAGTATCATCCTCCTTCCTCCATCCACCAGGAAGAGGAGTATCAACAGGCTTGCAGCCATGCATGTTGAACTTCTCTAGTATCTCCTGGGCATACTTACCCTGAGAAACAAACAGTCCATCACTGCGCTGCCAAATTTCCAATCCCAGGAAATAATGAAGGAGGCCCAAGTCCTTCATCTCAAACTCCTTTGCAAGATCATCCTTGCATGAGTGTATCAACAGTTCATCACCTGTCAAAATCAAATCATTTACATAAAGTACAATGATCAACAACTTACCCTCCACCACAATCTGGTATAGGTTAGGATCCGCCTCACTCTTGGAGAATCCAAGTCCGGTGAAATAATTGTCTATCTGTGTGTACCAAGCACGAGGTGCTTGTTTCAACTCATACAACGCTCTCTTGAGCCTGCACACATGCGACTTGCTGCTAAAGATCTCAAAACCTTCGGGCTGCTCTATGTACACCTCCTCCTCAATGACTCCATTGAGGAACATAGTCTTCACATCCATCTGAGGAATGTGCCACCCCATCTGCGCTGAGAGAGCAAGAATCATCTGTATGGAAGAATACCTTGCGACAGGTGCAAAGGTATCCTCATAATCAATCCCCTCAATCTGTGAAAAGCCTCGGGCAAAAAATCTTGCCTTGTACTTCTCCACACTCCCGTCAGCTGCCTGCTTCACTTTGTAGATCCATCTTGAACCCACCATTGATTTCCCCTTTAGCCTCGGGACAATCTCCCATGCATTGTTTCTGACAATCGAATCATACTCTTCCACCATGGCATCTACCCATGCGGGATCCTCCACAGCTTCCTTGAAAGAGGATGGCTCTATCATGATACACTTGCTCATAAGAGCCATGTATCTAGTATACCGGTCAGGTGACTGTCTCTGTCTGCGCTGTGATGTAGGTGCTCCTACAACCTTCTCTGCATCTTGAGCCAGTCGCTCAGCTTCTGTAGTGCACTTCCGCCCTCTAATGGTTGGCGCTTATTGAGTAGTTTCTTCCACTTCGTGAACTTCCTCTTGTGGCTGATCCACATCCTGAAGCTCATCCTTAGGAACTAATAGCTCCTCATCTGCATGCAAGTGTGGCTCCCTCTCAAGCGAACACTTCATGGCTTTCTCCTCCTGAAATTTGATATCCCGTCTCATAACAGTCTTGAGACTGTCTGGAAAATACACACGATAGTTGTGGGGTGTATCAGTGTACCCCACAAATATCCCAACCTCCGCAGTCGGCTCCAGCTTCTTCCTGGCATCCTTCGTCACGTGAATGTAAACAGGTGAACCAAAAATCCTCAAATGGGAAATATCAGGCCTCTTACCAGAAAACGCCTCCTCGGGTGTACTCATTCCAAGTATCTTGTGAGGACAACGGTTTTGCACATATACTGTAGTATTGCATGCCTTAGCCCACAAGTGTATGGGAAGGCCCTGATCATGCAACATCGCCCATGCAGCACCCACGATCGTTCTATTCTTCCACTCAGAAACCTCGTTCTGCTGTGGGTTATGAGGTGCTATGAGCTCTCTTCGAATTCCTTCTGCACTGCAAAAGTCCTTGAATTTGCCAGAGATGAATTCACCACCATTGTCGCTCCTAAGAGCCTTCACCTGCTTCCCCGATTCTTTCTCAACCAGTGCTTGAACTCATAGAACTTTGAGTATGTCTTTCTCTTCTTCTGCATGAAGAAGATCCAGCACTTATGAGAAAAATCATCAACAAATATCACATAATACCTATGCTTTGCTGTCGAAGTTGCTGAGAAAGGTCCACACACATCTGTGTGAATTCTCTCAAGGATCATCGTGGCGCGACTATCCTTCTTGTGAAAGGTGGCTTTCACAAATTTTCCCAAGGTACATCCCTTGCACTGATCTGAATACGCAAGAGTACCCTTAGGAAGCAGTATCTTCAAAGCTCCATGGTGAAGGTGGCCCAATCTCTGGTACCACAACTTGCCATCATCATGGCTCACCACTCCTTCTGCCTTGCCTGCCATTGTTGTGCAGCCATCTACCTACAATTGATAAAGGTTCTTAACTCGAACCCCTATCCTTCGGGTCTCACCAGTTGCCTTACTACACAGGATATCCTTTCCCTTGCTAAAGACAACATCATATCCCTTGTCTTCTAACATCGCCACAGAGATAAGATTCTTCTTCAATCCTGGAACATGCATCACTTCCTTCAATACGAAGGGTTTACCAGAATCCCTCTCGAAGGAAATGGTACAATACTGATACTTCTTTGTATCTACCATCATCACCCATCTCGGTGCACTCCAAGATCCTCAAGATCTTTCTCATCAGGATCGGTAAACAAATTTCGATCTCTGTCATGTGAAAAGACGCACCCTTGTCGAAAAACCACCTTGAACTCATCATACTTGAGACCAAGCATGTGATCGGCAAAAAAACTCAACTTTGTGATGAGCCTCTCCAGTGCCAGTCTGGGCGGCTTCTTATTTTATTCTTGGACAATTAGTGGCGTAATGTCCATGTTGGTGACAGGTGAAAGCACTCACCTTGGACATGTCCACTTCTGCCTTTGCAGTTGAGAAGCTTTCTTGCTCTTCCCCTTCTTTTCTTTGGCAGCCAAAGCGCAATTTTCTTCATCGAGGTTCTTTGATGAAGATCCATCTGGTACTTCGCCTTATCTCCTCTTGCACAAGATCCGACCAAAGTCGCTCCCATCCTGGCAATTTCTCCCGACCATTGACAGAGTCCTGATAGGAGTGCCAACTCTTCGGAAGCCCTAGGAGAGCCAAGCTCACCAAGTCCTCATCATCAACAGTAACCCCCACACTTCCCAGCTCATCCCTGCATTAGATGAACTTTGTGAGGTACTTGGGCATACTATCGCCTTTCTCCATTTTTATGTTCCTGAGTTTATCCTTGAGCGCCAACTTCCTCTAGTCGCTCTTGCTTTGAAATAAATCTGTCAAAGCTTTCCACATCAAGAATGGAGAAGCCTTACCATGAAGGCTGGATACTATGTGATCCTTCACACTTTCCAACAGAATCCTTTGACACTTTGCTGTCTTCTTTTTCCATGCGTCAAGTGCGGCAGCATCGCTAGAAGCAGGTTTTAGAATTTCTGCATCTATGAACTCCTTCAACCCATTGTCATCCAGCACCGCCTCCATCCTTTCCTTCCATGCAATATAATTCGAGCTGCACCCAAGGGCATACTCCAATCGCAATCCGTTGAAAGACATCTCAACTTCGACACCAAGAAAACACTGCTGCAAATTCGAATTCCACCAGCACAAAACTCAACCGCTTCAATGTTTTGCAATTGCTTCAATGATCAATATTGCTCCCATACCATGTAGAAATTTGAATAACTGATATATTATTCACCAAGATTCTCTTGATCACACACTATTTTAGCTTCATGCATAATACAGAATCTCTTCTACCATTGATCATTAATTTGCGGAAATAAAATCAATTGCGTGCACACATTAAAACCACGAACAGTCACACATATGAACATAGTATTTAATGGGAAATATTAAAGCTGAAAACCCCAACTATTTGTATATTATATGTCATGGAGATCATGTAACAATCATAGTACAAAGCTCCTCACAAGTTCTAATGCACACCCTCAATTGCTACACACTATCAAGCTAGATCTAGCAAAACACATGCTCCAATATTTTGCCACTTGATAGCCAACCTCTATTGCGTTATCAATGCTATGGGATGGCTTCATTAAATAGATAAAACACCTGGCTTGTACTGCGCAATCCTCATGGGCTTCTCCACCTATCTGTGTGTTGCAAATAGCAACAATATAGTCACAACTGATAGTTAACCTGCTCTTTCACCTATTTCTGCACTGGTCTCCAATGAAACTGTCCATGCATTGAAGTTAAATGATGCATTTTTTAGTTGATTTATGAGTTTATAATTAGTGAATTAATTAATAATTAATTCACACCACTCTCACTAATTGTATCAATTATTTAAACTGAATACAAATAGCTCAACTATGTTTAGATTAGTTAAACTGAACACAACTCCATTAACTTCCTCAATCAACTCCACCAAACTCTGTCACATGAGTTCTAACTGAAGTATCCATGAAATAGCTCCACTTAACCCTTAGGAATAGCGTAATTCCTTCTGTCAGCTCCTGTGCCACATCTGTGCACTTAACTGAAGTGCTCCAAGAGAATAAGATAATGTTTAAAGTCTAAATATTATTAAGAGCTAATAATATTCGACATATCTATTTTTAGACTGGCAATCTAAAAATAGATTCCGCCCAGTATATCTAAAAATAGAAGTCCATCTGTTTTTTCCGACTTGACCAACCATCCACAAATAGCATCCTGCAACTCATAGAACATGATCCATATGTCTAAAAATAGACATAGTCTAAAAATAGACTTTGCGCCAAAAATAGCCTGCGGGCCCACTTAGTGAAGGCGACTTCTTTCCACTAAGCTCATCATCTTGTTGCAATCTCAACATTACAGATATAATTTTAAGATCTTAACACATAATATTATAGATGAAACATGATTAGCAGTAATTTATAAAGTGATAATTTTTTTTATTTTTTAAAGACTTTTAAATTTTTTATTATTAATATGAATCTTTTAATCTTTCAATTAATTGAACACAATTTTTATACTTGGAGAAAGTAAGTTATAATGTTTTTGATTTTGGTCAAAAATCTTTGACATTTAATTATTTTTGAATTTTTTAAATTGTTGAGATTTAACAAGATGATGAAGCTTAGTGAAAATCGGTCACCTTCACTAAGTGGGCCCGCAGGCTATTTTTAGGTGTAAGTCTATTTTTAGACATGGTGATCATATTTCAAAAGTTGCAGGATGATATTTGTGGATGGTTGGTCAAGTTGGAAAAATAGATGAAATTCTCTTTTTAGAATATTGGACGAAGTCTATTTATAGATCTTCGATCCAAAAATAGAAGTGTCGATTATTATTAGCCCTTAATAATAATCAGACTCTAAATATCAACTTATTCTCTTGGAGCACTTGATTTCAGTGTATAGATTTGACAAATCAGTGGGTTGAAGGAATTATGCAATTCCTAGGGTTTACTAGTGGTTCATGCATAGAGGACTCAGTTAGAACTGAAGTGGCAAAGTTATGATAGAGTTGGAAGAGTAGTTCATGGAGTTGTTATTCAATTTAACTCAGTTAATGGAGTTAAACTCAGTTGAGCTAGTTGTATCTAGTCTAAATGAATGATACACTAGTGAGAGTGGAGTGAATTAATTAGTTAATTAATTCACAAATAATAACTCACTAATCAACTGAAAAAATACAACAGTTAACTGCAGTGCATGTCAGTTCCAGTCGAGACCCAGTGGAGAGATAGGTGAATGGGTGAGATGGACTATCCGTTGTGACTATAGTGATACATTGATTGCATCACACACACATTGGAGTTGCCAATGAGGATTGCATAGTCAAGGCAAGGTAGATTTGAATTCATGCAGGGGTCTTCTTTAGCAAGGATTGTGCAGTGGAGGCAGGCTATTAGGTGGCAAGAAATCAGTGCATGGATTTGCATATTTCTTCATGTTAGTGTGTGACGATTGATTGTACTGAGAGCTTGATGTACTAAGCTTTGTATGCGATTGTTACATGATCTCCATGATACATAATATATGATAGTTGGGGTTTTGATCTTTAGGCTTTCCCAAAAAAACAACTGTGTTATGTGCGATTGTTTTTATTGCTTCATGTGTTTGCGATTGAGTTTAAATTTCTGCAAAATATTAATAGTGGAATGATTCTGTATTTATCAAGAAGATAAATATTGTTAGATCAGGAGAATCTGGATATATACATGCATATGTTATATAATTTCTACATGGTATCATAGGAGTGTTAATTCTTGAAGATTGCAACTATGAAGAATTGCTGAGTTTGTGCTGGTGGAAAATTCGAGATTTGCTGTAGAAAATTCTTGGTGCGACAGTTGAGTATACATTGAAATGTATTTCAATGGGTTGCGATTGGAGTATGCCCTTGATGGCAGCTCGAATTACATATCCTGGAAGGAAACGATGGAGATGGTGCTGGAAGATAATGGACTGAAGGAGTTCATCGATAGCGATGTTCCTAAGCCGAGATCTAGCGATGTTGCATTACTTGACGCATGGCAAAAGAAGGTAGCAAAGACAAGAAGAATTCGGTTGGAAGGTGTGAAGGACCATATTGTGTCCAACCTTCACAGGAAAGCCACTCCATTTGAAATGTGGAAGGCTTTGATAGATTTGTTCCAAAGTAGCAGCGACCAGAGGAAGTTTGCGCTGAAAGATAAGCTCAGAAAAATAAAAATGGAGAAGGGCGACAGTATTCCAAAATATCTCACAAAGTTTGTCCACTGTAGGGATGAACTGGGAAGTGCGGGGATTACTGTTGATGATGAAGACTTGGTGAGCTTGGCTCTCCTTGGGCTTTAGAAGAGTTGGCATAGCTACGAAGACTCTGTCAATGGATGGGAGAAACTGTCGGGATGGGAGCGACTTTGGTCTGATCTTGTGCAGGCGGAGATAAGGCGAAGTACCAGGGATGGATCTTCATCGAAGAATGATGATGAAGAGAATGTCGCTTTGGTTGCCAAAGCAAGGAAAGGGAAGGGGAAGAAATCCCATCCAAAATCCGAAGCTAAAGGCAAGAAGTAGGATTTTTCCAAGTGAACACTGTCACGAACATGGGCATTTTTCCACTAACTTCCCACAGAAGAAGAAGAACAAGAAGGTTGCTGGAGCTGCAGCTGGAGAGGCCTTAGCCTCACAATTTGAACTTGATTTCTCTTTGATTGCATGCTTGGTTTCAAGCTCAATGGGATCGGTGTGGTATCTTGATAGTGGTGTGTCTTTCCATATGACGGGAGACAAGGAGTTGTTTAGTGACTTGGAGGAGAAGGATCTCCAAATGCATATAGAGATGGGTGATGATGGTCAATACAATGCGACCGACATTGGGACCATTACCTTTGAGAGGGAGTCAGGTAATCCATTTCTATTGAAATATGTTATGCATGTTCCAGGTCTGAAGAAGAACTTGGTCTCGGTCGCAATGTTGGAAGACAGATGATATGACGTTGTTTTCAGCGAGGGAAAAGCTTTCCCGCGACATAAAAAAACAGGTCAAACCAAGAGGATAGGGATTCGAGTTAAGAATATCTACAAGCTGGAGGTAGATGGATGCGTTGCAATGATGACCAAAGCAGAAGAAGTGGTGACTCGGGATGAGGGCGAATTATGGCACAGGATATTGGGCCATCTTCACCATGGCACTTAGAATATTTTGCAGCAGATTTCTACTAGACTTCCCAAGGGTACTCTTGCGCAGTCAGATTAGTGCAAGGGATGTACTATTGGTAAGTTTGTGAATACCACCTTTCATGAGAAGGAGGACCATGCTTCGGTGATCCTGGAGAGAATTCACACAGATGTGTGTGGAAATTTCTTGGTTTCTTCAACAGCAAAACATAGGTATTATGTTATTTTTGTTGATGACTATTCTCGTACATGTTGGATCTTCTTCATACAGAAGAAGAGCGAAACATTCTCAAAGTTTTGTGAGTTTAACGCATTGGTGGAGAAGGAGTTGGGGAAGCAAGTGAAGGCTCTACAGAGCGATAATGGTGGTGAATATATCTCTAATGAATTCAAAGACTTTTGTAGAAAAGAAGGAATTCGAAGAGAACACATAGCGCCTCATAACCCACAACAGAATGGGGTCACAGAGAGGAAGAACAAAACGATCGTGGGTGTTGCACGAGCTATGTTGCATGACCAGGGCCTATCGATGCACTTGTGGGCGGAAGCATGCAACACTGTGGTTTATGTGCAAAACCGTTGTCCTCATAGATTACTTGGCATGAGTACACTTGAAGAAGCTTTTATTGGTCAGAAGCCTAATATTTCTCATTTGAATATTTTTGGCTCATTTGTTTACATTCATGTGACAAAGGATGTCAGGAAGAAGCTGGAGCCGACTGTAGAAGTTGGGATATTTGTGGGGTACACAGAAACACCCCATAATTATCATGTGTATTTGCCATGTTATGGTCCTATAAATATAGGATTCATAATTTTGAATTGACTTTAGATAGTCTTGTAAAATATGTACACACCTTGCTTTCTGCAAGTTGTTTTCCCATATTTTGAAAAAAATAAAAATAATAAAATAATAAAAAAGTCAAAAAGAGGGTAAAAGTCCTAAAAGAAAGATCAAAGGACTTAAAAAATATAGACCCCAAAAGAAAAAAGATGAAAATAAAACATGAAAGTGTGCAAGTCCAAAGGCCACTACTTTTTACTTTTTGCAAATGATTATGGCAGAGTGTCAATAAATGCCATAATCCATGATGAGTTAAAACTGTTTAAACTTGACTTGTCATGTTTTCAATTTCCATGTTTTAGATAGTGAATAAAGATTGGTCAGACAGTTTAATCCTGACTAATCAATAGATAGGTAGAGAATAAATGAGAAGCCCAACAGTTCAATCTGGGCCCTCGGATGAAATAAGGTAGGATTAGATATTTTTTTATGCTTTAAAAGAATGATTGTTTCAAGGTTGCAAGCCTAAATGCACCTGCTAAAAGGAAGAAAAATGTTAGAGTAATGTTGGGTAGGTAGAAAAAAGTGGAAAAAAGCATGTAATATTTATCACTGGGCTAAAATCACTAATTTCCCTTTCCCAGTAAATATTCAGTATTCTATACTACCAGTCAAAAAGGCTCGGAGCATTTCTCTGACTTTTGTTGGGACCGGACCCAAGGCTCAATGATTGGATAGTGGAAAATGTTGAGTTCTTATGATAAAATCCCCTTTTACCATTATTTATCCCTCATTCACACTTTTTAACTCATTTTCCTAAGTAAGGACTCTTTCTTACTTAATGAAACCTAAAATCCCATTTAATTGATTTCCTTCATTCATAAAGCATACAAAAACCCTCAAAAAACACTCTATCCTAAGTAAAATAGTGAAATCATGAAATGACAAGCTTTTCTTTATTTTATTCACTTTACTTAGTCATTTAGTGTATTTTTGTGTATTCCATTTCCCCTTGTCATATTAACTTCTAACTTACTTTATTAATTCCCTAAGAATACCTTATCCTATCTATATAAATCCCTTTATTTTAAATACCCCCCAAAACCCACTATTATAAAGATTTTGGACCAAAGATATTATCCACATGTTAAATTAAAAACCCAAAAAATGCGCCCTTTGGTCTAAAAACTAACCTTAATGAAATACCCCGCCCCCTATGGTTATTAGACCCTTCATGGTTTAAAACTATATAATAAAATCAATCACGCGCCCATAAGTATGTTGAAAACTAAACATACTCCCTCATTCATCACATTTTCAAGTCTTTTCCTTTCATTCTATCCTCGCTATGTAAAGCCCCAAGCTTTACATAGGCTAACCCAGGATTAATCATATAGCCATGCCTCATGCGCCTCCACCCATATATATAAACCCTTATATATATACACACACACACACACACACACACACACACACATATATATATATAGAATTATTTAACCCCCTTTATATATATATACCATCCCGTACACATAAGCCCTGCCTACACATACTTTAAACCTTTATCCATTGAAAAACAAAATTTTAAACTCTTTTAAACTTCCTAGTGCATAGCATTTCCCCGGTCCCACCATCCCAATTAGCTGCATCTTCCCAGCAAATCATGACCCTTCGCTCCCGATTGTCATATCCAACGGCGCAAGATCAATGTTGCGCCCACAAAGTGGTCATTCGCCTGAAGCCCAAATGGACGCGAAATGGGTTGTTTTACCCATTCAGCCTCCTGTGACGTGGCATCTTCTCATAGGATCACGTTCGTTTTAACAAAAAGTACTTACTGCTGGAAATGAACGCGAAAACCACAACTGTTTTTCTCATTTTAAAATCAAAACCGCTCCTGCCATTTGATGAGAGCTGCATTTAATATATTTATGGTTATTAATATCAAAGGTTAAAACCTTTGATACACCATTTTTGTTGTTTATTTGTGCATTTCAACTGTGAAAAAGCTCCACTCAACTGTGTAAGAACCCTTTGTCCCAAATTGTTGACTTATACCCAGAAAAAACCGAATTTGACCACTGATTCCTTATTTCAAGACCAGTAAAGTCATTTCGCTGCACCAGTAAGCCGGACCATACTGCAGGAACAACCAAAAGCATCAGATAATCCTTTCAACCACCAAATACTTGCGTTTAAGGTATTTTTTCGACCAAATTAGAGCCTGCAAATTTCATTGGAAACCTTCTATAATAGGACTAAGCTTTCAATTAGAAGAATTCACTGGAGGAAATTGCCCAAAAAAGCCAAAAAGAGGCCAAACTCTGGCCAATTTTTTCCAGGAAGCTTTGTATTGAAAAAATCACTCCTTAAAGACAATTTCCTCAAGTTTTAAAGCCCCTAAAGACCTAATTTAAAAACATAGAAAGACTTAAAGCCTGAAGATACCTTAAAAACCTTTTTTTAGTCAAAATTCACTCAGGAAACCCTCGTTTCCTATTTTATCCCAGTTTACATTCTCTGAAAAGCCTAATTGAGCAATAAATCCAACACAAATTATCTTTAGCCTAAGAATTTCCCAAATCATCTTGTGCTAAAATAAAAATAATCCTGCAAACAATTTAATCTTGCAGAATTATCCCAAAATGACTAAAAAGTAGAGCACAACTAAACCTAGAGGATCTAAACCAACTAAGCCTGGGGGATCGAAACCCCCTAAATCTGAAGGATCTAAAGCTGTTAAGTCTACTCCAGTCCTTACTGCTAAATCTATTGTGTTAGTGAATCCCCTCTAGCCAAATGTAGCTGATGTAGAAAGCCTCCCATTGACTGATATTGACTACAAAATTGTTGATCCGGTTGTAGAATTTAACCTCTTGGAAATACATAATTGGTGTTATGAAAAATACTTAGACAAAGATGAAATACCTATTTGGGAGACTCATTTACCCAAATATGTAGTTCCATTGACCCACCCTGGCCAAGATCTCATCAGATTATGTCAAAAACATTATGTACCAGATCAAAGGGCCATTGTTGATGTTGACAGAGAAATCCTTTTCACAGCAGAGTCAATAAATCAGATGCTGCAATTACAGTTTGATCCCAAGTCAGTTCCCCTATCTATAGAAGCTTTGACTCAGTTGTACTTAGGCCTGGACTTTCCCAAAAGGTTCATGATATTTCAAAAATTTTTGCCTTCCCATGTTGACATTCCTAAGATAAATCCTCCTTATTCCACTGCTAAATTCCATGAAGGGTCTAGACATATTATCTCTATGCTATCTTTAATACTTGGATACTTTACAGATGGATTCGCTGATGAGTCCGTTCTAGGCTTTCTATCCACCTTGTCTCCAGGCCAACCTCCTTCAATCATCTTTGATTTTGCTGGTTTCATAGCCAACAATATACATTATCAGCTGACCAAATTACCCACTGAAGGGGTTTTTAGACACTCATCTTATCTGTTTCACTTATTCTTATTCTTTCAAGCTGATAGATTTCCTATTGCATTACAAAAGATGGACTTGGAGGGAAAGCCTCTATCCATTATCTTCTGGACTTCATTGCTCAGGAAAGAGGGAAGTAATTTCACCTACACAGAATTTTAAGACCTTTTTCTACATCCAACAATGAAAATTTTGTATAAAGCAGAGCAGCCCAAAGTCAGTGAGGAAATGAAAAGAATCATGTAACTGTCAGAACATAATAAAGTGGGAGATTAGTATCTCTGTGAGAAGCATACATAGTTAAGAAATTTTGGATCCAACTTATTACCTTATAAGTTGCCTAGATATATGAGCATGAGAATTTTTGCACTGGAGTACTTAAGACAAATTCTTAATTCTGATTCTATTAACTTCATGGCTGCTAGAAAAAAGAATAAATTTAGATTAAAGAATCAGGTTGGTCCCTTTATCATAAACAACAGAGATGCAGAAAAAAAAAGTCACAATTAGATTAGCAGAGTTCAAATTTCAAGAAAGTTTTCCATGGAACTATGATCCCTAAGGAATCCTGAGCAGTCTAAGGGTAAAAATCAAATTGAATCCCTTCATACATGAACTTAAGCCTGAGATTGAGAAGTTTTCCAACCAAGCAGAATAGGTGGAATATACACTAGCAGATACAACTAGTACAACAGAGACAACATGTAAAATGGATATAGCACAAGTTCTTGAAGTTGTAAAGCAGCCAGAAATATCAGCAAAAAGAGGCAGAGAAGAAGGAGCATACACAACAGAAACAAATACATAAACTAAATTCAGATTGATTTATAATAAAAGGCTTAAACTCAGTTCAGTTGACAAGGAAAAAATAACCATTGATGTTGATGAGATAGAAACTCCAGTAACCAATGATGATATAGCCACAACTATAATCAATGAAACCCTTATAGAAATAGAAAAGGAATCAACTGCTAATAAGGAAGATACATAGATGATTAAGAAGCAACATAACATGGAGGCCTCTTCCTCACAGACAGCTGAGGAAAAATATTTAGATATCAAGGAGAAATATAAGTAGATAAAGAAAAAGAATGAGGAAATCAAATCAGAAATATATTCTCAATTCCTCAAGAAAAAAATTGGAAATCAAAATAGGCTACTGACAGTGTTTGATTATTCTACAAACAAGATGATTATGTAATTTTTGCAACCAACTACCTCAGCACCAAAAACAGTGGCAGATTATAAAAAGGTGGAGTTTGAGGTAGACACTAAAAATTTTCATGAACTGGACCAAATTGAATTTCATAGACATAGCTCTGAAATGTTGTATTCAATAGTGGTGACTAAAGTAATGAGTGTTACCAAGTTACAGAATATTGTTCTTAATATGCAGGATCAAATGAAGTTAGACAAGGCATCTTTGTATGCAAAGGATCTAAGGATTAAAGCCTTAGAGGATTTAGTTTTACATGTGGGATATGATCCCTCAAATATTCAAGCAACAGAATTGTTGGTAAAGAAAAATAATGATGATATTGCAGCTTTGAGGAAACAGCTTAAGCTTCCTCAAAGTGAGCATCCACAAACCAAAGAAATCCTTCAAGATCAAACTGAAAAAGAAGAGATGATGAAGCTCATCCTCAAATTAACTGCTCAGATCAAAGAAATGGAATCCAAAATGGAACATCTTGTCCAAGAGAAGGAAACTGTGAAAGAACCTGACACTCTTATCATTCCTATAGTTATACTAATGATTACCACAGCAGTGGCTTCCACATTAGGAGAGAAGCTAGCACCAAAAGAACCACTGGCAACTGCAGTGCTAGTAATTTCAACTACTACTTCAACCACATATTCCTGTACAACACAGGTTCAACAAACAGATGGAGTAGGTCAAATTGTAAAATCTATGGAGGAAATGTCCTTAAAAACCAATGAAATCAACAGCCTAAAAAATATGATTGAAAGTCTTGAAGCTACAAACAAGACAACACTGATAAATGCTAAAACTCATGAGCAGAAGGAAATCAGACTTGGAGAAGAAATCAAGGGCTTACAAAAAGAGCTAACTTTCACTGAGAAAATTTCATACACAAAGAATCATCTATGGACAAACATAATTGAAGCCATTCACACTCAGTGGCCTTCAATTCAGATTATTTATGAGCAGAGAGATTTATTATTAGCAGCCCAGACAGAGATTCAAAAGACTAAGGATGAGTTAACTGATAAGCCAACTCAAGCTTTAAAACTCATCACATTCTTGAACAGCAAGAACAGGGCAGAATTTGAGGAGTTACAAGTATTGGACAGAACAGAAACAATCTTACAGATTAAAAAGGTTGTAACTAAGAAGAATTTGATGAATAATTTGGAAGAGAAATGTGAATCAATGAACATTTCCATAACAAATTTTATGGTAAAATACACAAACTTAAGACAGAGGGGCCTGCCAGACATCCATGTTTTTAATGAAAAAATGATGCCCCAGAAGGATTATGATAAAAAGATAAAGTAATTTTCCAAGGATCAAGTCAACAAACCATTAGCACAAGGCACTCCCACAGGAAAAGTCCTCTTTCAACATTTTGAAGATTTGTTCTTTTTACAACATGAGATTAAACATCTCTTTGTGTTCAAGCCCACTTTTGCTAGATACACAGAGGCTAATGAGAATTTTAGGAAGCTAAAGAATGTCATAATTCCCAATGAAGAACAGTGGAAAACATTTACTGATTTAATGTAACAATGAGAGGTAAAATAGTGAAAAAAGATTACCTTCAAAAAATAGTTGTTACACCATTTTTTGGTCATCTAACCTATTATCATTAGATGGACCCAAGTACACCATGTAAGACCAATTTTACCCTAAGTAAAATTGCCTTCACTATGTTAAAACAGGAAACCCCAAAAGGAAATATTAAACAAACCTATATTTGTTTGATTTTCCTCATGGAATAATTAATTAAGCCATAATTTAATTATTATTCCCAGTCATGTTTAACCCAAAATCAAAGAAATTAATTAGATAAACCTTTATTTATCTTATTATTTTCTAGGAATAATTATTTAAACCTTATTTAGATAATATTCCTTGTTAAATATGACAAAATCACCCACAAATAATTAAATAAATCATTATTTATTTAATTATCTTTCAACCACTTCCTTAAATAATTAAATAAATCATTATTTATTTGATTATCTTCTAACCGCTTCCTTAAAAAGATAAGTAAATCATTTATTTATTTATTTTTGACAAATTAAGGGATTTGACCCAAGTCAAATACCTTTTCCCTCCAACAAATATAATAAAATATTCCATAAAAAGTGGATCTAGATCTGGTTAACCCATGCACCAAGATCTAGAATGACCCAATATTTTGTTATAAATAGGAGGGTCTTTTCTACCATTCTTCACCTTTTGTTGCCTATTAGATCACTCTGGATCTATACACTTGGTCCCATTTTTCCATCATTTGCTGTGTGAGCTCCCATTGAGCTCTATTCTTTGCATTGGGTTTTCTACACCAACGAGAGAGAGAAATCTTAGATCTGAAGTGCTGAGGACTTCCAGGAACCCATCTGATTGAGGAGAATTGGATACGCCTTCTTGTTTTCCTCCCAGGTGCCCAATTAATACAAAAATTCTTTCAAAAATTTGTCTTGTCTTGTCTATTGGTATATGGAGCAAACCCTTGTTTCTTGCTTGTCTTTCCATGCATAGATGCGGTTTTTGCGGCTCTTTTCTTAATCAACTAACTGCAGATCTGAAGATATTGGCAGCCACTTTTGTTGTTAGGGCTATTAGTTATGCGTAGCTAAAGTGGTCCTTTTTCGTACACTTCGACAAAGGATTCATACTAACAAATGGCGACTCCACACGGGTTTTAAATTACGACCATTGTCGTTTTTCATATTCCTGCATATCCAGCTACTTCAGACCCTAGGGTTTCTTTTCAGCTGTTTATTTTTCCTATTTTTATGTTGTTTTTCTCACATAAAACCCTAAAACATTCAAATTTTTAACTTCCGTGTGTTTCTGGCCCTATTGCGCAGGTAAGCGACACCAGCCGCAACTGAGACGACAACTTTTCTGAAAATCTGCTGCCGAGACAACCGGAACGGGAGGTC
This sequence comes from Pinus albicaulis, assembly GCA_034641835.2. NCBI lineage: Eukaryota > Viridiplantae > Streptophyta > Pinopsida > Pinales > Pinaceae > Pinus > Pinus albicaulis. Next base: position 809,944,272 of record CM076571.1, read on the forward strand.
GCACTTTTTGGCCCATAACCTATGACCTGGACCTCCAGGTCGCACTTTTCAGCCTATTTTCTGCGACCGGCACTGAAATCAGGTCAGAACCTGCGACCTGCCAATTTTTCAGTGATTTTTCTGCAATTTTTCTGGGTTTTGCTGCAGCTTCTGTCAGGGTCTTCCAGCCTCTGTCTCAGCCCGCTTTAACCAAGTTCTGATCTGTTTTTACTCATCTAAGTGGGAACCTAGCCCCCTAGGGCTTTATTACCCTCCACTTTTTTTGGAAGAGTTTTAGCTGTTTCAGCCGTCTGTTTTTCAGAGCTTCAGCCTCCTTTTTTCCAGATCTGTTACCTACTTTTCAGATCCCTTGTAATCAACTCTTCTACCGCTCAAATCACCTCCTGAAGATTTGTTTGGATCTACTTTTAGGTCCTCCTCCTTGCCCCTCCGCTTTTTGCTGATTTCCTCCATTTTTCCAACACGTTTCCATTTTTTACGGATTCAGACTTCTTTTCGTTAGCCTTTATCCTTAACATTGTTCCTTTTAATCTAGGACTTATTATCTCTTTTTATGTGTGTTTTGACTAGATTTTTTCCCTCTTTTAGAGTAGTTTTGAGAGACCCGCCTTTTTGGGTTAGATTGATGCATGTTTAGCTGTTAAATGTTCTGTTATTTCAACATTATATACTGTTCTCTGCAGATTTATTTTCAGTTACGCAGCACACTTTTTCTTGCTCTCAAAACGAAAAGGGTTTAAAAATTAAAATTAACGCACACCACACACCGACCCTAAGTGAAGAAGCGCCTGGTTAACACTGCCTGGCAAAGACTCTAAAATCAATTGTCACTGCACCTTGTCTGCCCTTGACCTCTCTTGATTCTGTCCCTTTCTGCCCCTGTCGGTTTCCTTCTTCCTGTCATCATTGCGCCCCCAAGGCGCCTTTCCCGGAGACTTCTTGGCCTTCACCCTCAGTTTCCGGTTGATCGACCTGCTCCGCCCCGCCGTCGTCGAGCCAGTCCTCCTTCGAGTCCGCACTCCGACTCCTCTCCTAATTCATCGGGTCCTCCCTCTCCTCCTGGTTCTCCCCCTGTCACCTTCACTATGTTTTGTCCAGGGCCTAGCGCTAGCGGTTCTCCCGGCCCTAATGCCGGCCCTACTACTAGCGGAACCGCCACAGGAACTACCCTGGCCACCCCTGTGCTGCCGTACATTGTAGGCCTCAGCCTCCCTGATTTCAATCAGTTGATCAATGACCCTATCTGCCACAATGCTAATTGGCCTGCTATGCCAACCAAGCTCCCTTCCGAAATCCCTAAGTTCGAAGGCCAAACTGGAGAAGATCCAACCAATCATGTCCGATCTTTCCACGTGTGGTGTTCTTCCAATTCCATTACCGATGACTCCATCCGTCTTCGTTTGTTCCAATGCACGCTTACTAGCGAAGCTTCTAAATGCTATGTTGAACAGGCCACCTCTTCCCATACCACCTTTGAGACCGTTGCCCAAGCCTTTTTGTCTTATTTCCAGCTCCCTCTCCGATATGATACTGGCACGGAGCTCTTGACTTCCTTCAAGCAATCCTCTTCAACCCGCCTTTCCGCCCATGTTCAGGAATGGCAAAGAAGACGGAGCTTATGTCGAGCCCCTCCCTTCGAAGATCGGGTTTATATGGACTGGTTCCTTCGCACCCTTCCAGCTCCCATCGGCAAAGATGTCGCCTCCCATTTTCCTCAAACCGAAGAAGCCGCCCTCCAAATAGCCTTGAAATATGACCTGATCTACGCTCAATCTGGTTATGTTTATACCGTTCTTCCTGACCCCCCCAGGCCCGGCGGCGCTAACGCCCCGGGGGCATCTCATTCAGCCGAAGGTATCGTTGGAGCCCTCTCCCATCCGTATGCTCAACCTCCTGTGGGCTATGGTCTTCCTCAGGGAGGGGCCAGCACCTCTAGCACTCTCCCCCCTCCCGGTAGCATGTATCTAGGATACGGCATGCCTCCTCCTTTTGCCCAACCTCCTGCTTACCTCAATGTTGCCCCACCCAACCATTACTTTTATCCGTAGCCTGGTGCGCCAGCTCCTCCAACATATGCGCTTCCATCTCCCTTTCCTCCTCCAAACCCGCAACAGCACTTATAGCCCCCTCCAGGGCAAGTATTTGCACAGCAGGGCGCGACTAATCCCCCTTCGTCTCAACGAAGGCGGAGAGGCAATCCAAACCAATCTGCCCCTGGTACCCATGGACCCAATCCTGGTGTTGACCCTAACACTGCCAACCAGCAACAGGGAACTCAGCCCAAGCCGGACAGGCCGCTTCGCACAAATAAGCCTTGTTCGTGTTGCGGTGTTTATGGTCATTACACCCACGATTGTCCCCTCTTACCCTAGATGCGGCAGATGTGGGAGTCTCAAGCCACATTGCGCGGACAACACACCTCCCCTTATGCTCCTCCTAATGTGGCCACTACTCAACCAGCTGTGTTTACCGATCCCTTCCCTCAGCAAGGATTCGTGGCTACCCAACCGCCTGACAGCCAGGTCGCCACTCCACCTTCCCTTTCTGGTTCTTCCGATTACCAGATCCTTATGATGCACTCCGATCCCTCCCCGACCGTCGACCTTCACCTTCAAACTTGGTCTCGCCAGTACCCCAAGCCTCCTGCTCAGTCTGCCTCCGAGCCTCCTTCTTCAGGTTCTACAGAGCCTCTTTCGACACCGAATGGCCCCTTACATATCCCTCAACCCAAAGTTTAGGTTCATACCAAGATTCCTAAGGGACCATTATGCTGAAACGCTGCCTCCGGTCGAGCTGCTCACTCGTATAGCATAGTAGATGATTTGGCGCAATCTCCTGCTGCCATTTCCACACTGGAACTCCTCCAGTCATTTCCTTCCAAAAATAAGGCTCTACTATCTGCCGTGGGCGCTGTAGATCCTTCTGATGACCAAATGATTGTTGTCGACGCCACTCAATCAAACCATCCTCCTCTTCCTGCTTCCGTCGCCTTCCAAATCCCAGTCAAAATCCGAAACGCCAACGTCTTTCGGTGTATAATTGATGAGGGGGCATCCACCTGTGTGATGTCTGCTTCGGTTTGGAAGCAACTCGGATCCCCTGAGCTGGCCCCTTCCACGATCACCCTTAGAGCGTGGGACGGCCATGCCTCCCAGCCCATTGTCCTTTTCCGTAATTGTCCCATCACCCTCGCCGGTAAGACTGTTTGCGTTGACGTCGAAGTCATTGACGCCCCTCTAGACTACAACATTCTATTGGGGCGAAGCTACACCTATTCCATGTCTGCTGTCCCATCCACGGTTTTCCGCAAGATGTCTTTCCCTCATAATGGAAAGATAGTCACCATTGACCAGCTGTCTTACCATGAGCCACCGTCTCCAACCTCCCCTGAGACGACCATCTCCTTTGTAGCCAATAAGCAAACCGTCGCTTCTTTGACCAGTGTCTCCCCCGGCGTCTACAAAGATTCCTCCCTGCTTGGAAATTTTCCTAGTCTTCCCCCTCCTCACATCCATGATCCCAGCTTGTCGAATGTTTGCATGATGCAATCATCTCGGGCTACCCTTCAGCAGCCCGCTTCGGCTAGTCAGCAACCTCAACCTCGCCCACCACAACCTGCTCCTAGCCCTTCATCTCCGCCAGTCGGACCTCCTCCTTCTGGCCCTGCTCCTATAGCTGGTATCCCTGAATCCATTTATCCTCCTGGATCGGTTCCCACAGGCCTTAACCATCTCGGAGCCGTCCCCCCTGGTCATTACTCTGCTGGGCAGATACCTTTCCTGGCTCCTCCCCCCGGAGTATTTTCTGTCCCCATCATGGCCACCTTCTCTCTCCCCAACTTGACCCTGGGCATACCCGTCTGGTACATTGACCCTCCAGCCGCTACCCCACCCGGTCATCACAAACCTTACCTTGCTTTGACACCGGTTCAACCGGTCCCCCTCACTTCCTCCGGGCCCCCCGCACCTCCCCAAAACCCTACCCCTGTGGTGCCAGCCCCGGGAAAGAAAGGAAAAGCTCGTAAGGGGGCAACCCACTAGGACCTAGCCGCCCTGACAACCCCTACCCCTCCGCGACCGCCAAAGCCCGCTATCCAATGCGCTTTGTGCGATATTGTCGGTCACGCCACCCATCTCTATCTTGAATTGCCACACCTCAAGATCCTGGTCAACGAGACATTTCCCGACTCTGACATCCCCGAAGTCTACGTCACTATCCCAGACTCTGTCTCGAAACTCAAAAACTTGCGCACCAATCACCCTTGTGCTTTGTGCGATTTCCACGACCATTACACCCACCTCTGTCCCCGCCTTGACAAGTATCGTTCCTCCTTGGACATGTACCACCGATTCAAGGCTATTTCAATAGAACCTGAGGATCTTCCTACTCCCATTCACATTCCTCCTCCCGCTATCGAACCAACAAAGCCGTCAACCACCATTTTGTACCTGTCATCATCCTTGCGAGATAGTTCACCTAACCCTCAACCTGCAGATACTCTCGGCTCCTCCTCAACCGACCTTGCATCTGTTGATTTTGCCCATTTGAGCCATTCTCCTCCTGATGACCCGTCACACATCACTACCTCCTCGGGTGATCCTTCTTCCTCCAGTCTTCCCATCTTCCAGTCCGATGAAGACATTATGGAAGCCATGACCAACCCCGAATTTCCATGGGACGATATGCACCATCGCGCATACTTCCTCCCACAACAGTCCCATGACCAATATGCTGTGGAAACCAAAGACTTCATTCCCAATGCAGTCGATTGGTTCAAAAATCCCATCCCTGCACCTGATGCTTTCGAAGAAGGAAACATGGCCAATATCTCTCCCACCATCAAAATTGACATTTCAGTCAAACCAGGAATCGAAGAATACATCACCTTGGGCACCCAATGCACCCCGGAAGAAATCAAAGCTTAGACCAAGCTTTTCAAAGAATTCTGCGATGTTTTCGCCTGGTCCTATTCTGAAATGCACGGACTCGATCCCGCCATTGTCGAACACCATATCAACACATGCCCTGATGCCAAACCGGTCCGTCAAAAGTTGAGACCCATTCATCCTTATAGACGTGACGCTATCAAGGCTGAAATCGATAAGCTCAAGCATGCTGGTTTCATTTACCCCATTGAATACACCACTTGGGTCTCCAACCCAGTTCCCGTTCTCAAGAAACAAGGCACCATCCGTGTCTGCATCGACTTTCACGACTTGAACAAAGCTTGTCCCAAAGACAACTTCCCCACACCGTTCATTGAACAAATCATTGACGAGTGTGCGGGGCATGAGGTTCTATCCTTTATGGATGGTTTCTCCGAATACAACCAAATTGCTATCCGTCCTGCTGATCAACTCAAAACCGCGTTCATTAGTCCGTGGGGAACTTTTGCGTACCGCGTCATCCCTTTCGGCCTTAAAAACGCCGGCGCCACTTTTCAACGGGCCATGTCTTATTGTTTCCATGACTTAGCTCATATTATCCTTGCTTATTTAGACGACCTCACTGCACGTTCTAAGCATCGGGCGCAGCACCTACACGATTTGCGTACCATTTTTCTCCGATGTCGTAAGTATAATATCCGCCTTAACCCGTTGAAATGCGTCTTTTGCGTTCCTGCCAGCCATCTCTTAGGCTTCATCGTGTCTAAGGATGGTATCACTCTTGACCCTTTGAAAGTTCAAGCCATTCTTGAACTTCCCATCCCACGTACCCTATGCCAGCTCCAAAGCCTCCAAGGCAAAGCTAATTTTCTTCGTTGGTTCGTCCCTGACTATGCCACCACCGCACATGGGTTCCTTAGACTCCTCCGATCCAATATCCCATTTGTTTGGGATACCCATGCTCATGAGTATTTCGATGCCCTCAAGCAGGCCCTCACATCCGCTCCTTTGATACGCCCTCCCGACTTTGATCGGGACTTCATCCTGTACATCTCCGTTTCCACCTATTCGGTCGCTGGAGTCCTTATCCAGGAAGATGATAATGGTATCGAGCATGTGATTTACTACGTCAGTAAGAACCTTGTAGGGCCCCCTGTTTCCTACTCGTATGAAGAAAAATTAGCGCCGGCTGTCGTGTTCTCAGTCCAAAAACTTCGTCATTATATCCTCATGCGCTCCACCAAGATTGTGACTAATTTCAACCCCATGGCCTTCCTATTGAGTCGTCGTATCCTCACTGGGAAGTATGCCCGTTGGGTCGTTATTCTACAAGAATTCGACCTTGAGTTTGTCACACCAAAGAGTAAGAAAGGCTTAGCCCTCGCTGAGCTCATTTCTGACTTACCTACCAGATCGCCAGACCCCCCCGTTAATGATGATTTTCCTGATGAACACTTATTTTCCATTACTGCCGACGACCCGTGGTATGGCGATATTCTTACTTACTTGCGAACCCAAAAGTTCGCCCTCCACCTTGATCGTGAGGCTCGCCGACATATCCGACACCATGCTGCCCAATACCTTCTTATCGGTGACGACCTCTATCGTCGCGGGATCGATACTATCCTTCGTTGGTGTCTCACACACGCTGAAGCTGAACAGGTCCTTAATGCCTGCCATAGCGGCGCTTGCGGTGGCCACCTCTCTGGTCTTGCTACTGCCCAAAAATTCATGCGCGCTGGGTATTTTTGACCTTCCCTCTTCAGTGATTGCATTGAGGCAGTCAAACAATGTCCCAATTGCCAACATTTCGCCCCTAAGGCGCGAGCTCCCCCAGCTCCCCTCCATCCGGTCACCAACGGTCCCTTTGTAAATGGGCCATCGACTTTATGTTGCAACCCTGCGCCATCCGGTAACCACAAATATATCATCGTGGCGGTTGACTATTTCACAAAATGGGCTGAGGCTATGCCAACATTCAACAACACGGCAGTGACCACAGCCCTATTTTTCTTTAACCACGTCATTGCTCAATTCAGGGTTCTAAAACAATTGGTCTCTGACCATGGCCGATATTTTGAAGATGAGATATGGTGCGAACTATCCTCACTATTGGGTTTTTGAGCACCAATATTCCCTTTTAGTACCCTATGTACAGCTGTTGGGTTTGTCATTCAAAATCCTCAAGACTATGCTCAACTAGATCAGTGAATACACATAACCAATCTATGACCCTATGCCCTTTCCTGCCAGGCCTATCGAACTTCTCGTTAAAACCGCCACCGGGTTTACCTCTTTCCACCTCTATTTTTGGAGAGGAGGCAAGCCTCACCGACGAGTGTGAAATTCCTTCCCGCATTTAGCCGTTGAAATTCTCCCCCGACACCCAAACTTTAGAAAAAAGACTCATCATGATTGAGCAAGCTTCCGAAGACTGTCGTGTTGCCTTGCAAACCATGGAGAAGGCCAGAAACACACCAAAGTCAGATGCGATTTAAAAGTCCAAATCGCACTTTAGCGAAGGTGATCTTGTTCCTAGTGTTCCTCCTGTATGACCAAGCCCATGATGTCCTTGGTCACGGGAAGTTCGAATCATTATGGCTAGGCCCTTACGTAATCAGTAACGGTCTTGGTAAGGGGGCATACCTTTTAGAGGACTTTGAAGGCAATCCTTCCTAATTCTAATGCACTCTATCTTAAGAAATATTATCTCTTAGCATTTCACTTGAAATGCGTGTTTTATTTTCTTTAGATAGCCAAGATATTTTCGTTTTTATGATTTGCTTCTTCACCCTGACCCATCTTGATCCAAGAAGAGTCACTTTCACCTACACTTCAAATCGAATTTCCTCACTTACGCCACTTGTACTTGGGGCACCATTTTGCCTCCTTACTTGTCTTTGTTCGTGTCGATTTTCATCATGAGTTACTATCTTGTACTCATGTTTTCATGGTCCCCCATTGGGCCTTTCCTATGTGGCAGCACCATCAAGTCGCCCTTGTTTAGAGCATCCAAGTTGAGTCATCATCGCATTCATGGAGTCTATCCCGCGTCCCTTTGTACCTCGCTATAGCCCTCCATCCTTCATTGCTTGGTCTCTCTCTTGTGTCGCCCATTATGACCTTCAGTCCCACTGTCCCCTATCCCTTATGATATTGTGTCAGTCGCTACCATGTCATTCATGCCCTTTATTCTCTAACAAGGGAAGTCATCCATTCGCCACTCAATCCTTTCCATTTCACTATCATCATTAGTGTCAAAGATGTCCACAATTTACTTGTTTACTCTTTCTCTCGTGCCTTAGTTGAGGATCCCTTATTGCCTCACCTATAGCGAACCTCTTTCTACCGACATCAGATCATTCATTCCAGAAGACATGTCTAGAGGGAAGTGTACCTTAGTTCCATCTTCCACTCTTGTTTGGTGCCTTCGGTCAGGAAAAGGGACTCCTTATTGCTCTTTGACTTTATTGTTTCTTAGTTCAAACTCCTTACAACATGATCAAGATCCATATACTTGATGGTTCAGTGATTCAGCAGATTGTACCAGAGATTCTCGGGTGTGTGTGAGATGTTTCAGACCTCATGAGGGGGTGGCCCTTCAGGTATCCCCCCACATGCCTGGGTGACCTCTTCATTACAGAATTTGATGCATCTCCATATATTTGATGGTGTCGGCCGTAGCTACTTGGGTGCGCTCTTGATTTGCACATCATTGTATTTGTGAGCCCTTCCCCGCTTATATGGGGCATTTGGGTTGTATTTGTATCTCATGTACTCAGATATTATTGTATAAGTCCTGGCTGTTATCCCAGGCACAGCATGTATATGGGATCCTTCATTGTATTTTTATTTGGCTCATGATTATGCCAGCTGTACTTTATGGTTCGGTCCCTTGTTTACTGGACACACTATTCTTTTGTACTTTGTCTCGGCGGGCATAGGTATGCCTCCCCCGCCGCCTTCAACACAGGTACCCTCTCATAAAAAGAGACTTGTTGCACCTGCGAGTCTCGTCTCCTCAGGGTCTAGTTCTTCAGCACACTATCTACCTTGCATTTCTCTCTCTCACTTCCCTTTTGTTGTCTGGTGATTGAGTTCTTACAACGTACTTCGGTCATACGATTTGCTCCTGACACTCGCACGCTGGGGGGCAATCTGTTATACCATTTTTTGGTCATCTAACCTATTATCATTAGATGGACCCAAGTACACCATGTAAGACCAATTTTACCCTAAGTAAAATTGCTTTCACTATGTTAAAACAGGAAACCCCAAAAGGAAATATTAAACAAACCTATATTTGTTTGATTTTTCTCATGGAATAATTAATTAAACCATAATTTAATTATTATTCCCAGTCATGTTTAACCCAAAATCAAAGAAATTAATTAGATAGACCTTTATTTATCTTATTATTTTCTAGGAATAATCATTTAAACCTTATTTAGATGATATTCCTTGTTAAATATGACCAAATCACCCACAAATAATTAAATAAATCACTATTTATTTAATTATCTTTCAACCACTTCCTTAAATAACTAAATAAATCATTATTTATTTGATTATCTTCTAACCGCTTCCTTAAAAAGATAAATAAATCATTTATTTATTTATTTTGACAAATTAAGGGATTTGACCCAAGTCAAATACCTTTTCCCTCCAACAAATATAATAAAATATTCCATAAAAAGTGGATCTAGATCTGGTTAACCTATGCACCAAGATCTAGAATGACCCAATATTTTGTTATAAATAGGAGGGTTTTTCCTACCATTCTTCACCTTTTGTTGCCTATTAGATCACTCTCGATCTATACACTTGGTCCCATTTTTCTACCATTTGCTGTGTGAGCTCCCTTTGAGTTCCATTCTTTGTGTGGGTTTTCTACACCAACAAGAGAGAGAAATCTTAGATCTGAAGTGCTGAGGACTTCCAAGAACCCATCCCACTGAGGAGAATTGGATACGCCTTCTTGCTTTCCTCCCAGGTGCCCAATTAATACAAAAATTCTTTCAAAAATTGTTCTTGTCTTGTCTATTGGTATATGGAGCAAACCCTTGTTTTTACTGCTTAATGTCTTTCCATGCATAGATCTGGTTTTTGCAGCTCTTTTCTTGTTCAACTAACCACAGATCTGAAGATATTGGCAGCCACTTTTGTTGTTAGGGCTATTAGTTATGCATAGCTAAAGTGGTCCTTTTTCGTACACTTCGACAAACGATTCATACTAACAATAGTCAAGAAAGCAGTAAAAAATAACAGTGAAATAAAACGACAGTTTGATGATTTTACTGCAAAAAGACATATTTTTACAGCAGTAAACAGTGAAACTGTAGCAGCGTTAAAGAATATCAGGTAAAGAGTATCAGATGAAAGAGTGTTAGCAAAGGCAAGTCAAAATCTTGATATTTTCTAGCAGCCAACAAGTAGGACAACTAATCAATCAAAAGCTCCTTGTTAGATAAAACAGTCCTATTTATTTTGGATAAGAGGATAGATTTCTGATCTGTTAAGCAGCTGTCCCTCTTATTATGTGAAGATATTTTCTTTTTCCTAAAGATATTCCTAGATTTCTCCTAGGATATTTGTAAGTACATTTTGTATAAATACTTCTACATTAGAAGTATTCAGTGTGGAATAAAATTTCTGGACTTTACTATAGACATTTTTGCTGAACATTGGAGGCTATTGTGTGTTTGATTTCAAAGTAGCAGACTGGACAAGCTGACTGGCGTCATAATTCAGGATCCCTGTGATAAGATAATGAGTGAAGTACTTCCTACTTGTCACTATTTCCTTTCTAAGTTTCATGCATTCATTTTATGTTTTTTCGGTGTAAATGTGTAACTAGGAGTATTACTACAGGATTAGTCAAGTGCTCCCTGTCTTTAACTAGTTTCCATTTTAACGTTTTCTGCTGATTTCCAGTGTTAGGAATCCTTAATTTCTCCTACTCCTATTTGACCTCTTCCTCCTTCTTCCATTTTCCGGATCAAAGGATCCTTAATTTCCCTTTATCCCAAATCATACCATTTCACCAAAAAACACTTTCCCCAAATCTCTGAGGGTTATCTATCTTTCCCTAAATACATTTGTACCTTTTTGGCCTTGACTTCTAGTGCTGCTAGCTAGATTTAGACACCATAGCCCAGCGGACAAGTTGATTTCTCTCTAGTTTATCTCTAAGTGATTTTTTCCCACCAAAACCTTTTAAAATGAAACCAATTGTTCTTTCATAACTAGCCTAAAAACATAAATCAAAACAAAGATAAATATTAAAGGGAGAGCCCTCTCTGAACTTTAGGAAGGCTAGATCCTAGAGTTTCAAGTAGGTTTGTGGTTACCTCTAGTGTTCTTTGAATGAAAACTCAAAATCCCACAGCTTAAGAAATTACTAGAGTGATAACATACTGGCGACCATACTGGGGAATTAACCAATCTCCAGTCTTAAAGGAAAATATTTAAATTATCCTTTCATTTTAAGATTATTTTTATAGGTTGTGGGTATTCAAAATAGTCATTCTGGCTTCTAGGAAAACCTACTATACCAGGTCTAACCCAGATCCTAAACCTGCAGTTATAGTAGATAACCCAAATCAGATTGGTAAAAAGAAAAAACAAACTGTCAATTTAGAAATTGAAGTACCATTAAGAAAGCCAATTCTTTACCCAAAGAGTTAGTGAGTCTAAATGATATTTATTTTGATCTGAATTTTGAATATCCATTGTTTAAAACTAAATATGAATGTAATATCCCTTTTTCGGGATTGCTCATAAATCATGCATCAAAAACACATTTCCAGCAAAAAATGTAATAAAACAGTGAAATGGACTTTTGGATCCCATATATTAGTCAATATAAATTATAAATCCAAGAATAGAGCTGGAACAAATCAAACTAGGTGGGCTAAACAGACCTCCCACACTAGTGTAGCTAAAAATGGTGAAAAACCCCAAGACTGCAAAATGCCGGAGCAACTGCTCAAGGGACTGCGAAGTCTAAGAGAGGGTTTAAACATAAAATTATAGGAGAATAATATATATACTCATATATTGATAAATAATTCTAAAGTACAAAGATCTAATCTCCTATACAAAATACAAGATAACCCGGCAAGGGTTTCTTGTCAAATACTTTGCATACAAATGTGATCTTCAGAAAATAACTGAATAATCACTGCAAAATTGAAGCATAAGAGTATACAAGGCTAAAATATATCTGATATGATGTAGATCCCTCAAGGGATTCCTCCCATGAAAGGTTGAACCTCTCAATCACAAGGAAACTCAGCAATGGAGCCACCAAACCATGCATTGAACACTGCCTCTAAAATAACGCACTCCCTAGCAGAAACAATGTTGGGAGGGTATGATAAATGTGTGGTCTGATACCACAGATCTGAAATAAGCTCTGGATCTCTCCAAACACATCTCTCAAGTGAAATAAACTTTCCTCCAATGAGAAACTAGCTCAGAAGCCCGGATTCCAATCCCTTCCACTGCTGCACCCAACAACACTGCACAATCTCCGGAAAAGCTGTGCTGATGTAGATGGCTGAAGCTTGGACTGAAAACCTGATGTGGAATGATGAATACAACTCTCCCAATGAGCTACTCAAAGGAAAGAGGTGGGATTCCTGCCTAGGAACACCTAGTGCTAAACAACACTGCAGCTTTGCTAAGCAGCAAAGAAGCAACAATTCTTGGCAGCCATGAATAATAATTCTACAACATAACCTCTTCCTTATATAAGATGTGATTTTTCTTTCCCTTTGCCCCACTCACTTAGGTTGCTTCTAACCCAAGCTACATTTCCCTCCAAAATTGCGTTATCCATCCTAGGATTCCTCCTCCACTAAAACTGCGTTTTTGACTTAGTCAAAACAACTTCATTTTATCTTTGTCCACACATGGAGGTGTCTTATTGAGCTATAAAGAGTGTCTCCTTTCACACTTGGAGTGTTTTTGTCCTCCTTAGGAGACTTATGGGCTTTTCTACCCATTTATTTATCGGCTACAACTGCTTTTAACTCTAATGTTCCATCTAGCTTGGAAGCTAAAATTTTGGAACATTACAGTCCTCCCCTCCAAAATCTTTGCTTGTCCTCAAGAAAATGCATGAGGAGAGAAAAATATCTCCCCTCCTCCTCATGTGGCCTCCATCAATAACCTCCATCACTGCATCAAGAGAATCTGCAAATAAACTGTCATCCAATGATTCCTCCCAAGTGTTCAAAACCAAAGTGTCTGCATCAATCAGAGGTGGAAAGTGTGAATGGAAATATGCTATATGTCTCATGGCATCCACAAAGTAGGAGTGATGATCATCATGGTGAATGAGTGCCTCCCTCATCCATTCAATCATCCAAATGAAGTGAGTCACCCTCCAACATGGTAACTCATGAAAAGTCTCTTCCACCTTGTGCTCTTGAAATGAAGGTGGGCTGAATAAGTGAACATGATAGGCAAGAGGGCCTATCCCACGCTGTCCTCCTCTCCACTCATGATGAGTGTAGAGGGCATGCCGATCTTTGGCTGAGATATGATTTCCCTCCAATGGCAAGAAGAAGATTAAGCCTCCAAAGACTCCTCCTCCAAAATCATGAGTCATGCCAACCCAAACCATTCCATTCAAGATGAATGGCACATAATCACCACATGGCATCCAAATCAGAAAATGGCTGAAGGTTATGTGCAAGTTTGGATGATACATATGGTCTCTCTGGTGGATACAACGCAGTTCTCCCAACTACTGCTTGAGAATGTCATATGACAAGTGTTCCTGCAACAAGTTACAAGCTAGATATGTATGTTCTCCCAACATGGGGAAATAAGCATAAATGTATATCACTTGTACATATACAAAATAATAATACACCTGCCCAATGTCATGTATAGATGGGCTACTATCATCATAAACATTGGCCCTAAAGTGACCATGGAACCCAAAAATACTCTTGCTCTTTTGAGGAGCAACACACTGTGCAAACATGGTGAGAAAGTACAAATACTCAATAGAGTAATCAAAAAGTACATAAATGCATTCTATACCATACATAGTGAGTGGGATGAAAGTGAGATCCTCCAATAAGTCCTCCCATGAGAATATACTCATAAAAATCTGCAAGAAGAAGGGATACCTCCTCCCTTTGGAATATCTCATCCATAAGAACATGCTCCTATGTGACAGTGCTGTAGGCCTTTGTAATAAGGTTCCATGACTTCTCCCTTTGACATTCCATATGCCAAAACCATCCACCATAGTGCTGATATGTGAGAAGATCATCTTCCGACATGGAGTCTCTCATGATCCTCCAATACTGAAGGGTAGCCTCCTTGCACCATGAATGTGCCTTTCTTCTCTTCAGAAATATCATGAAAACTATGGGAAGAATTTTGCCCATACTCTCCCAAGTGCAACCATAGCAACAATTTTTTTTTTTGCTGCCTCATATCTCCCTCATACAAGCTTCCTCTGAACAAAAACACATTAGTAATACATGGAAGCATGATACAATAAAATCTAGTTTCCAAATGACAACCAAAGAGTGAATCTTGGTTCCTCTCATGGAACCAGCGCAACGCATCCTTGGCCTGCATCAAAATAAAAAATAGCAAGTGCTTTGCTAGCCACTTGTTTGCTGCCATAGTCATCTCATAAGATGAAAACATGAAATTACAATATGGTGTCATTGGTGCACACCAAGAGACATATGGCTCCCCCCACAGCTCATCAAAAAGATAGCCAAGATCAATGCTACAAGTAGCTGCAAGTACATCATCATATAATATGCAAGAAGAAATATTTCTTCTTGTTACATTATGTTGCTCAAATAAAGGAAAGAAGTAAAATACAAAACATGAGATGATACCTCCTCCATTATGTACTTGAGGTCTTGAGCTGAAATGGCTCAACTGGAAATTCTCCCTCACTCCCAATGAGTAGGAAGGTCGTTGTGAAATCCTCTCTATCACCATCTGGGCTATGCATCTCTCCATATGCTGATATATGTCATGCTGGATGCCCTCCCAAGTGAACTCCTCCATCAACTGGAAATATGCATCAAAGTGCATAGAAGAGAAGTCCTCATGTGCTGCATGTAGCAGCTTCTCCTTGAGACTAAAAGATATAGTCAAGAAGATCCTGCCATAGGAATATATGACCACATCTCTCACCATGTATCTGTCATCTCCATCCGGGTCATCAAGAATCATGCATGCACCAAGATCCTTGGAGTACTCTACCAAAAGCTGAGATCTCCAATAAGGATCAATCCTCCTCAGTGATAGCGCTGGTGATCTGGCATGTGAAGTTCCACTCATGTCGCTTCCTACTACTTTGATATCCCCCATGAAAAATTCATCCTCAAAACTCTTCACCTCTCCAAAATCCAAGAGTGGTGAACCCAAAGACAAGTTATCTCTCATCAACTCAAGATCAGGTGGCCTCCTAGGTGGAATTCCTCCATGTAGTGAGACATCAATGTCAAGGGTAGACTGCTCATGTGGTTGGGCAACCTTGCCTTTGCTCTCACAGTGCAATACAATCTACCTCCTTCTTGCACTGGCTCTTTGAAATAGAGAAGGGTGTGTACCTCTCATCAAATGATGTTGTTGTTCCTCCCTTCCTTCTCCTTCTAATTGTAATGCTGCACAATCATGCTGCTCACTGATAGTGCTTGGACCTCTATGTATGAGATCCTAGGGAACTTCTTGCATAGATACAAGAATCCCTCTTGTGGGAGAATGTGCTCCTCCCTCCTCTGCATGAGGCACTGGATGTGCTCTAGATGTGACAACGGTGTTGCCCTCTTCTCCATCAATGTGTGTAGGCAACATCTCAACAATTGGATCCCTTTGTGAAAAAGTGATCCCCATGCCCTCTTGTTCAAGAATATGAACTGGAAGTTTTGCTTCCGGCAATGTGTAATGCAATACATCAATTCCTCTCATGGTTTTCTGAAATGGAGTTTCATCCATCACATGCAAGGGTTTTGTTTTCTCAAGTTTTCCTTGCTCATGTGTCTTAGGGAGTTTTTCACCAAACCTCTCCATCAATGTTTTTATGAATCTTGCAAAAGAGAAAGTATTGGAATTCTTTAAGGAAAAAGATTCAAAA
Organism: Pinus albicaulis; assembly: GCA_034641835.2. NCBI lineage: Eukaryota > Viridiplantae > Streptophyta > Pinopsida > Pinales > Pinaceae > Pinus > Pinus albicaulis. The sequence continues at coordinate 809,960,283 of CM076571.1, forward strand.
ATCCACCATGCATGAGCCTTACCTCTGAAATGCAGAGCTGCAACTCTGATAGCTTCATCTCTGGAAATATGGTGCAGCTGCAAATAAGAGTTTAGCTCCTTCACCCAAGCTCCAATTGAACATGTAGGTGATCCGGAAAAAGTAGATAGAAGAAATCTATCTGCATCCTGTTGCTGGCTCTTCTCCATCTGGATCCTGCAAAACTCTTGGAAATCAGTATGTTCTCTAAACCTCTCAGTTTGAGATTCATACTCCCACAACAAATCACTAAGAGTCATTCTCTTAGGCATTCTTCCTCCTCCCATCCATCTCAGGATAGCTCTGGCCATTTGACTGCACTGTGCATCATGGAGGGCAGTTGCATGCTCGCACTCACCATGTGCAAATATAGATTCAGCTCTAGATTCAACCTCCTTTGGAGATTTCATCTCCAATCTCATTTTCTTCAGCTCTCCTTGAAAGCTCTTCATAGATTTTGGAAGAAGCTTAGTAAGCTTGTCTTCCTTTCTTCTTGCACACACTAAAGCTTTCTGGCTTCTGTCCATCTCTCCTTCTTCTGATAGCCAGATCTCATAGGCTGCCAAGAATAATAATTCTACAACATAACCTCTTCTATATATAAGATGTGAGTTTTCTTTCCCTTGGCCCCACTCACTTAGGTTTCTTCTAACCCAAGTTACATTTCCCTCCAAAATTGCGTTATCCATCCTAGGATTCCTCCTCCACTAAAACTGCGTTGTTGACTTAGTCAAAGCAGCTTCATTTTATCTTTTTCCACACATGGAGGTGTCTTATTGAGCTATAAAGAGTGTCTCCTTTCACACTTGGAGTGTTTTTATCCTCCTTAGGAGACTTATGGGATTTTCTACCCATTTATTTACTGGCTACAACTACTATTAACTCTAATGTTCCATTTAGCTTGGAAGCTAAAATTTTGGAACACTACACTCAAACTGATTTGAAAAATACTGTTATAGATCCTGTTTTTATTTCATTTCTGAATGCAAAACAGAAAAATATTTCAGTAGGAACAAAATCAAATAAATCTGAATATCAAAATACAGTTGAAAAGATTAATGTTTCATTGATTAAAGATATTAATGAAGTTATTGAATTAGCTCATTTGTTGTCTTACATAAAACCTCCAGTTTCTCAATTGCATAAAACAATAATACCAACAATAGATTCATCTTTATATGCTGTTACTTCATTTATAGATACCACTACAAGTTCATATACAGATCATTTCATTCCTAGATTGCCTTTGCAGCCTAGGATATTATTTCCTTCATCCATTACATCCACTGCATCCAATACTTTACATCCAGATTTTATAAGCACCACATCTTTATTTCCCAACAATTCCATTTACATACCAGCTTCATTTCCCAGCTCTTCAACTACAGTTTACAGTTCATCAACTTCCATATCCAGCACTACACCTATCATTACTGTTATACCTCCCAGCTCAGAAAAGCTTCAAGCCATGGCTGCTAGGTATGCTCCCCTTGTCTTACCCAAAAACCTCCATGATATGCCTCAAGATTATCAAAAGAATATACCACTGTTTGATGGTCTGTCACAATATACTGCTCAGCAAAATGTAACTAAAATAACATATTTCTGTGAAATTTATGAAATTGATGAGTCAGATGTCCAGATGAGGTTATTTGCCCAGATTTTGACAAGAGAAGTTAAAAAATGGTTCAAAAATTTATCTGTTGGTAGTGTAACTGATTTAGCTGTATTTCATAGAATATTTTTAAATAAATGGGAAAAGAAAAAGAACCCCCTTCAAATTTTGTCTGAGTTTGATGCCATGAAAAGATCTCCTACGGAGTCTGTCCAAGACTACTGCACTAGGTACAATAGTGCCTACAATACAATACCTGCTATTAGTCATCAATATTTTCACCTGTTGATGATGACTAGTTTCTTAAGTTAAATTTTCTATAAGCTGATCTCCAAACTGTCAAATCTGTCATCTAGAAAACACCCCAAAACAATTTTTGTCCTCCTACCCCTTTTGGTCAGCCTATGATGAGAAAAAACCCATTCGCCAAGTCCTATCTAGTTTCAGCCATAATAATCCTGTCCGTAGTTGCCATAGCTGAAGGTTATCTGCTGTCATTTATCCTTATGCCCCAAGTCATTCATTATCCAACTGTTGATAAAATGTCTGCAACCTTATTCCTGATTATCTATCATGTAAAGATCTGATCATACCAAAGAAAAACACTCATAATCTGTCAAGATCGCCCCTAAGTTAGGTAGTGGCGCTTTAGGGAATCCTTTCCTTGGAAAAAACACCCTGAGCCAAAAGCCTCTGTTCAGTACCAGCCAGCCTTGGATTGTCACTTAATCTGCAAAAAACAAATCTTCATTCATCCATAGGTTGCGCCACTAAGAGGTCATTCTATCTCAGTCTGGAAGAAATTCTACAAAGATCTAAAACAGAAGAAGATAAGCATGTTCATTGTCTAAAAGAACATGCTTAAGTCAGGCGAAATCTCCATCAGATCCCAAGGAATTTCTTCATATTTCAAAGTCATTGTTGGTTACATCTCTGCAGGGGTTTGATTGCATCAATGATCAATCTGCAAACAGAGCCAAAGGAGATTATTCAAAGGTGTCTAGAAAGAAAGTATTCTACATATTCAAATTACATGGTTTCTAGTCTAAGTGTTCACAGGGATGTTTTACAAAGGATATATATCTCAGATCATGTTTCATAAAGCAAATTGTCAATTTTCACCTTCTTGCCCATTTGATATGATGCCAAGCAGATATGTGATTTTCAGAAAGGTAATACATCTTGGAAATAGATGAAATGTCTACAGTGTTAACCTCCTTCATTAAAGCAGATGGTTAAGAGCACAGTAAGAACCTCCTCCAAAAAAAAGCAGATGGTTGGGAACATAATAGGACCTCCTTCATTGAAAAGTGAATTGTTAAAAGGCACAGTGTAACCTCCTTCATTCAAAAAGCAGAGGGTTAATGTGTCAAAGTGTTTTCAGAAGTTGTGAACCACCTCCTTCCAAGAGGTGGGAAAAAGAGACATCAACATGTTTTTCATATGGTTTTTTGAGGAATGTCCTTTTGAAAGACAGGTTTGAAAAATAGTGATAAAACAATAGGAGTTCATAAGTCAAAATCCTATTCCATATCACAAACTAAGAGCTTATCTGAGAGAGATAACATGATGGTGTTAACAGGCTCTGATCCTGCATTTGTGAAACTTTCCCCAAAGGATAAATCACAGGTTACAATTTTGACTAAACAAGCCTTTTCATGGATGGTTAAGTTGACAGGCCTAAAAGCTCAGTTTCTAAACCTATCTGCAAAATGATATAAGGAACAATCCACCTAGATCATTGATGAGAAAGGGACATGTTAACTTTTGAATAAATTCATTATGATTGTCAAAGCAAAGACTCCCTCCAGGTTATGGATGAAAGAAAAACTTGAAGAAGTTACCTTTCAAATTAGTCAAAGACAAAGAACAGTTTGACAAACAATTCTAAAACCATAAGGGTTCATAGGTTTGAAAACCTATTTCACATCAAAAAAAAGATGGCATTTTGATGTTAAAAGTCTCTTTTTACTTTGTTAATAGAGGCCCCCCTCCGAACTGTGATAATGATGAAACTTGGGCTAAGGTCTTTCATCTAAATAGCCAAAGAAAGAGAGTAGCTAACCGGGTTTAACAGTAGCTTTTGCATATGCATACAAAGAAGACAATTAAAGTAAGGAAAATACATAATCTTCAGAAAGTTACATTAGTGATTTTAAAGGTCATTTCCTTGATGAATGGAAGTAAAAAAGATCTTGTTTTGAAGGGGGCCTCCTCACTTCAAAAAAACCATGGATATGAGTGTTTTCAAAAGAGCTGACATAGCATTATTTCTATGAGTCTTGTTCAGATAATGGGTCTTTATGGTACCTTTAAAAGTGATATAGGATTGAGGGCAGTAATTAATGTTTTTATTAAAAAAACCTTTGAAAAAGGCATCAAAACCCCTATAAAGGGCCGAAAAGGCACATAAGTTTCTTCGTTTCTAAAAGAGGGAAAGGTATTTAAAGAGACCATTATCAAAATTCAAAACTCAAAACAAACTTTCCTTATCTCCCCCACAGAAGAAAAAAGAGTTTTTCGAGCAAGATTTTGTAATTTTCGAGCTCAAGGCTCTACGCGGTGCGCCTGTAGGTGCTCGACCACATAGTTTACACTACAGTGCAGCACGCCTATAGTTGCGCACGACACGCCTATGCCTGCAGTCACCAGGCACCCAACACCGACCCAACACCTCCTCTGCGCGACGTTTTCTACTGTCAACGGCCCGCTCGTTCACCTGCTTTCAACGAACTTCTTTGAACGCTGCACAAGCAATCAAAAAGACCTGAAACTCGTTCCTCAAGGTATTTATCTGTCTCCTATCCAAGTTTTCAGTCCTAAGGAGGGTTTACATTATAATTTTCAAAGGAGAGGAGGTTTTTTTTGGGCTGTGGTAGTGAGGGTGTTGTGTTAGTGAAGAGAAGGGTTTTTCCTCCTGTAATTTCATAAGAAGAACAATGGGTCTTTTTAAAGGGATATTACCTCATTGAAATCTAAGGTTGTGATGAGAAATTGCTAAAGATTCACACAACAGAGTTTTCAAAAAATACAGTTTTTTGAGGAAAGGTGCCTTGTGCTAAAAACAAAGTTAGACTTCTTTTCAACAGACCACTAGCAAACCTAGTCAAAAAATCTCATTTCTCTCACATAGTATTGAAGGGGTGAATGTGTTTTCATTCGGATGCACTTGTTTGCTAGACTCAAAAGAGAAACAGTGATCATTCAAGGATATAGAAAGTTTGTTAGGCGGCTTACTATTAAATAACAAGGGGAGATGTTTTTTGCTGTGGAAATACATTAATCATCACAGGAGGGAAGTCTTGTTAAAAAAGCAGAAACAATGTTTTTCTAAAAAGATACAGTCTATGTTTATCAGTCCATTAGAAAAGTGCTACCCAAAGAGGCATTGTTTTTTAAAGGGACATATTTTTCTTGTTTAAACTTCAAAACATAGTCAGTTGAAGAAAAGGAGTTCATATTGTCAAGATCAAAGGAGTTGTTTCATTTGAACCAGTTGGTTAGCCAGCTAAGGACAGACTTGCTTTTTCTCAAAGAGTAAAGGGTGGTTTGATTGAAGATTGATCATAGTGAACATTTGAGACAGTTTGCCTTGGAGAATCAGCCAAGGATCTCAGAAGAAAAGTGCCTCCCAGGCAAGATAGCAGAAGCGGTCCTCACAAAAGGTACGAACCTTTTTCAACTGAGGAAGTGAATGCCCATCCTTTAGTAATTTTTAACTTTCATGAAGTAGGATGTTTGGAGTTTTGTCAAAAGGTTCAGGAGGTGAAAATTTATCTTCCCTTGACACATCTATTTGCTTTAAGGCTGCAAGGGAAACATGTTCATCTAGCAGGCTTAGACTTCAAGCTCTCTTCTAGATCTATTTCTAGACCTACCAAAATTCCATATGTCGGAGAAAAATGGTTTAAGCCAAGCTACCTAGATTCAGATCAATATAAACCCTTTTTGAAACCAGAACATTGAGATGCATGCCCATCTATTTTTCCTTTCTCATATTTGTTGACCAGCGATGCTCCTCTCATGAAAATCTTCATGAGGTATTTCACATGCGAAGGGAGGTTTTCCTGGGTTTACGCTTACCGTATCAAGCTACTCATGCACTTCACAAGAACCCAATTGCTAAACCTGCCCTTTTTACTTTATAGAAGTATTGAAAATATGTCTTCTACTATTCAAAGAAAGTCTTCCTCTCAGCAGCAAGCTTGTATTTTTCATCATTCCCTTGTCAAGAATGTCATCCTCCATCAACTTGAGAAAAATGGAATTTCTTGGGACTCTTTCATTTCACATCCCAATTTTGCCACTACTTCTTCATCCCATGTACCTCCTTCACCATCCACTCATCATCTTTCTCCTTCTTCTAGTAAGTCTACTCCTAAGAAACAAAAATCTCCTATAATTGAAAGTGAAAAGGAGCATGAAGAAGAAGAGCATAGTGATAAAGAGAAAAAAAGTGATGAAGAGGAGCAAAGTGAAGAAGGGCATAGTGAGAAAGAGAAAAACAGTGAAGAGGATCAAAGTGAAAGGAAGAAAAGTGAAGAAGAGCACAATGAAGAAGAGCACAGTGATAAAGAGCAAAAAAGTGAAGAGGGGAATGATGAAGAAATGGAACAGTTTGATGAGAAACACAACAGTCACAAAGAGGAAAATATTGGCAGCCCACACAGCAGTGAGCATAATGATGATAAAACAAAAAACATTGAGGATACAGAGCCTAACAGTCCTGAAGAAAGCAGGGATAAAAGTGACCAAGGCAACCCTCAAGGAGACATGCAAGGTGACAGAAAAGGCAACCTTCAATAGGAGGAAAATAGTGGCAAAGATGATGAGGGGAGTAGCAAAGGCAAAGACCAAATAGAGCATGTGCTAGCTGCCTCTCCTAGGCAAGGGGCCATGCTTTCTTCTCCCAAGGTAACAAAGCCCCGAACATCAAGAAAGAAAGTGGCTCAAATTGTAACTCCAAATGTTACTAGAACACTCTGAAGTAAAGGCAAGTTGCCCAAGCAATCCATTGTTGAATTACCAAAGAGGAGGAGGACTAAGAAGGCCACCCAAAGCAAGGGAAAAGAGAAGGAGGAAAGTAGCCATGAGAAAGAAAGGGATTTTGACATAATTCAAATAAACAATGATGACAGTGACAATGAGGCCAGAATTTAGAGTCCCTCTTGCTAAATGGAGAAGAACGAATTCATGATCTAAGAGCAGATCTAGAGAGGTCTAAAAACCTCATTCATTTTCTGCAAACACAAAACAAGCAAATGAATGTCCACATGGCAGTTTATGAAACACGGGCTATCAAGTATAAAAAGAAGCCTCCAAAGCACAAATTAAGTTGGAAGAACTCATGGGAAAATTCAATGACAGGGAAGAAGAAGATCAGCGAAGGAGGAAGATGCCAAGGACTTTGGGACTCAAAAGAGCTTTGGAGAAACAAAAAGAGGAAGAGGCTGCCCTTTTCCAATCTTTTCCTCTTACTACTTTATTCACCCAAGAGATAGAAAACAATAGAGAAGCATGGCTTGAGAGGGTGAATGAACACTTGGAGAATAAGTTGGAAAAGGCCAATAGAGACTTAAACCTTCAAAGAAAAATGACCGGGCACTATAAGAAGCTTAATCAATTCGCCCGAAGGAAATTGAAGGCTACACAAGAAAAGCTCAAAGAGGCCTAAAGGAGGCGCCCGACACAAAAAATGAAGAAAGGCATATCAAGCCTTGAAATTTTGGCCTCCGCTTATCAACATGCTTCTAAAAACTCATGAGGGTCATGCTCGCCAAAATTGGGCATAATTCAACAAGTTTTTGTTTTTTGACATTTTTGGGCTTTTTGCAAAAAATCATGGGCATCGCCATTTTAGTTTGAAGCATCCTCAAAGGTTGAAAATGGTATAATTGGATGCTATAATTTTAGGGGCATCTACTCAGAAAATTTCATATCAATTGAAGATGTTTTGGTCCCCCAAAGTGGCAAAAAACAGTCACTTTTTCAACACTCTGCCCCGCATATCAGCAAAGGCTATTTTCTGGGTTTTTCCACACAGGTCAGATTTTCATAGGATTTTTGTGATCTGTTTGGGGAAAAAAAGGTATTTTCAGAAACTAGACATTCAGGGCTTTCCAACGAGCTATCACAGGTCTCATTTTGACATCGGAAAATCCTCCAAAATTTGCCCACAAGATAAGGGATTTTCTGTTGCTATATTTCTGAAGTATTTTTGTAAAAAATGCAATTTTCTAAAGTGGCTTTTCCAAATGTGAATTTAGCCTTTTTTGGCCATTGTCAGTTGGGAAAAGTCAATTTAATTTCCTTGTTTAGCATTTTTAGGATATTTTTATAGATATTTTGTGCCTTGGGCTTTGCAAAGCCTTAAGGACAAAATCAGATATTTTTGATGGCCCAATGAGCTTGCTAGTTGCACTAGGAGGTTCTCCTTCATCTTGGCCTATATATTCCAAGAGATTTCATTGTAAACAAGGCTGAACTTGGTGATATAGAGCAATATATGGTTATACAAGCTTGAAAGAAATACTTGTCTCATGCATTGGATAGTTTCTTGAATGTTTTGGATGATGAAAAAGGACTGTTGTTGGATTCCTTGACTTGGTAAAATGGTATAGTGTCCCTCTCTGTTATATTTCTTAGTTTTCATACATATTTCATGTTCTTGCTTGCTGTAAGATAGTAGAGAATAGATTCTAGACATGCCATTGGAGGCACCTCAGGTTTCCTGTTTCATTACAGCTTCTATGTTTTCTTCTTTCTTAGTCATATCAAAGAATTCTTAACTGCTCTTTGATCACTGAAGAAATTGTTTGCTTGTTTCATTTATGGTTTTATGCATGCTAAGTATGATTCAAGGTACGCCCTGCTTACACATGGCTAGTCACAGCTCCATCTCTGAAACCTTTCTTTGAATGTTTGATTGTCCTAGTTGAACCAAAGAGGTCTTGTATCGATCTTGCCCTTTGCCTAAAACTCTGCAATCTTAGTTCAAAGTGCCTGATAACCCAAAATACTATGTCTAGGAGTTCCCTCTTAGTAGTTTGAGTTATTTGTTTGTCTTAATTGTTTTTCCCCAAAGTCTGATAGTGATTTTCCTAAAGTTAGAGAGTCATATATCTCTATGTATCACTTGAATGTTTATTTCTATGCATCTATAAGTTTGAAGTTACATTTATCATGATTAATGGTTAGCCCTACCATATAAATGTCTGCTATTGAACTATTTATGTTTGAAAACCTTTGTCCTTCACAAACTTAGTGTCCATCCCACTTCATTTTACCTAAAGATCCATTTTACCTTGATCAAATCGGCCCTTCAATATACCTTGTATCACCATATGAGGCTTTCTTGACCTTTTCGACCCCATAGCCCAGTTGATCTAACAATATTTTTATCTATTTAGTATTTGATCAGTTCCTCCTGTTGGATCTTTGTAATAAGAAATATTGGCAAAAGTCCGATCACAGAGGCAACATCATTTCAAACACTTTGGGATTCTAGGATCTAGCCCTCCTGAATCCGGAGAGGGATCTCTCCAATAAGTGCAAAGATGGATATGTATTTGAAGTTTAGGGTAATGATATTAGGCTAGTTATGAAGGCTGAGGGTTTTTTTTGTTTTTGGATGGTTGAGAATGATTACTGTATAAGACGAAAAGATCTATATGTAAAACAGTTTCAAAGGTGAGGAGTTGCAAGCAAAAAGAGTAGGCTTTGGTCAAAATGATAGATCATTGCAGGTTTTAGTCCATTGGGCTATGGAGTCATAATAGGGTTTAATTGGGACAACAAGAGGCAAGAGTGGCCCATGGGGCAAGTCATCTATGGCTAAGGATCTCTTTAAAGTTTCATTTATGGAATGAAGTGGTACAATAAGAAGGGGAAATAACATATGCAGAACAAAGAGCAGCCCAGGATCTGGTAAGTACTTTGAAACTAACCAGCCTTTGACCAAGCACTTAAGAAAAAACATGAAAGCAAACTAGGATTTGGTAAGTACTTTGAAACTAGCCAGCCTTTGATACACTTCCAATAGAAGCATATAAAAACAAAGGGAAACTTAAAGGCAACTTTTGGAGTAGAAACTAGCGGGTCGGGCTCACCACAAATCCTCTCCTAGCTCTTCTTTACCTAGTCACTTTCAAGACAATAAAAAAGATAACACAGAATGGCCTAAGATCTGGTAAGTACTTTGAAACTATCCAGCTTTTGATACATTCCAAGGGAAACAATGAGACAGTTGTGCAAACAAGACTGGGACCAGGGCTCACCATATCTTCCTCAGTTCATCTTCACATAACATATACCGAAGGTAACATTCAAGAATAACGTTCAGCTAAGACAATAAGACGAGGGAACGCCATCATTCCTATGCTTAAACTAGATTAAATCATTCCTAAATAATACAGATTGAAAGAAAACATTCAGATAAAGATTTTCAATTAGAGAAGGTTACTGATATACAGTAGGTCCTAACCCTATGCGTGTTGTTCTTTATAAGAGAAAATGAAACACAGTGAAAAAATAAATAAAATAACAAGTTACAATGAGAATAAAATCACCGTCAACATAGACCAGGATCCCATAAATCAGCTTGTATTAATGCTCCAAACCAGTTACAGCTTTAAGTCCAATGCTTTAGTTTAGCATTCCTCTACACATCTCAACCTAACCTATCTTTCACAAGCAGAGCTCCAAGAGCCAGTGAATACTATTTACAAACAAAAATTTCAGCTCGAATGTATTTCAAAGTTCTGCAACCAACAATTTCTCATCTTCTACAGAAGTATTTATAGAGAGATGAGGCAGCGAGATCTGATGAAAGATCTCCAATTACAATTAATACAGATTTGATGGTTTCTGACCTTTGAAGGGCTAAAAATAAGAAACTTACATAGGTGTCTGTTGTATTAATTGATTTACATTTATGAATTAAGCTCGGTCGGAGCTTTTGTTGACATTTGAGGCTCTGTGTGGCGTCGAGGTTACTTTGCAGATATTTTTGCATTGGGTTTCCTTGCATAAGTAACCTCCAGGCTGCGTTGCGAGGAAAAATATCTGATCTTGATCAATAAATTCAGCTCCTGATTGAATATTTTGAGGAGCAGGTGGCACTGTGGTAGCTGAGGAATCAATTTGCCTCAGATGTGGCAGTGGAGGTCTTCTATCTGATAAAACACTTTAGGTTTTCTTCTCTAACTGTGTTTTAAATTGGGGATTAGGCTTTTGATAATAGTCTTAGCCATAATCCCCATCTTACTGTCTCTGATCCTCTGTTCTGGTACATTTTGTATTCGACACTGATACCCTTTGACTGTGCCTGATTCTTGATTTTTGCTGGTATGTAGGGCTGCGCAGGGTCCCATACGGTACCAAGGTCTCATGAAACTTTGATGAGACGTGAAATTTATACCCTGCGAATGATTTCCCTGATAAATTCGAAAGCTAGAGGATTGTCACCCTAGGCCTATGAAATTTCTTTGTTTATAGTGAAAAAACCTTTGAAACCCTGCAAAACACGAACAAATATAAGAAAATCCTGCATATATAGGTTTCGCTGCATCGGAAGGTGTGTGAAGAAGCGGGGCCTTTGGATGGCATCATCCAACGGTCGGGGTTAATTAGGAGATCATAGAACGACAGATCATAGATTAAATCTGAGCCGTCGATCGCGCAGAGATCGACAGTGGGAGCGGAGGGGGAAAGTCAACTGGAGAGAATCTGGGTGATGAATTCTGGACCATCAATCTGCAGATCAGATTGATGGCGAAGATGTCGTTGCCACTGTATGATGGCCCAGTTATCGTGGGCGCATCTTCATTAATCGTCGGGCATCTTTGGCGAACGATAGCCGTTGGATGAGTGGGCCCAGATCGAATGACGGAGGTTAATATCGCTGGGCGTCCTGGTCCGATCTTTAATGCGTGATGGACGGTGGTTTTGTAAATAGTATAGAGGATGCATGGCGGCTAGTGTGTGGAATCGCTGGTGATCGGGTAAAAACCACCTTCCGTCGAAAGGCGGTGAGATGAAAACAACATGGTTTGGGCGAAAGATTTATGGACCGCGGGGACCACTGGGAGACGAACTCCGCACCGTTCGATCTAAAGATCAGATGGAAAGTGTAGATTTATCAAGAAATTTCTCTGGCGGAAAACTCAAAAAAATAAACCAAAACCCAATTTACGTAAATAACAAAGGTTTCTTGCGTTTTGGTGGAGGAATATTATTTGAAACGCATAAGCGCCCGACTGACCCAACACCTGGTTCTAGTGCCCGTGCACATGGATAAAAAGTGTTAGAGACTTGGCCAAAGGGGGCTTAAGTCCAACACTTAGAAAACATGTCCTTTAATAGTTTTTCAATGGTTTTTTGAAGGGATTTGGGGATTCCGATAAGGCAAAGAAGGAGTCTTTGAACCTTAGGAAATGGGTCTTCATGAATGGACAAGGAGAAACTCAAAATAGGAAATTTTATGGAGAAAAAGGGAAACAAATGGAAATTAGTTTGAGTGGGGGGAAGGGAAAAAAAAAAAGATGATTTTGCAGCATTATTCTAGCTAGGAAAACCAACAGGATTTCTGAGTTCTGAAGGGCATCAGCAGTGAAGTTTTGGATAGAGGATAGGCATGAGGCCTTCAAGAGTCTTCAAGAGCCAACAGTTTTTAGAAATGAAAAGTGTTCCTTGAAGGCTCAAAACAGATTTAGCCACCTTTGGTATAATCAAATCTTACAGGTGGCTAACAATGGCTCCACTTGGGGATGGTGCCTTCTTGAAGGCATCAAGAATTCAGACTTGGATTCTCTGGGAGGCTGATTAGTTGCCTCATCCATTGTGTTCTCTGGGAGGCTGACTTGTGCCTGATCCATTGGGCCGCCCTTCCTTTGCTGGATGATTTAGCTTTGAAAACATATTAGCAGTCATAAAAGCAATGGACCTTCATCAATACAACTTTCTACCTACCCAATCCTACTTATCTAACATTTTTTCTTCATTAGAGTGCACTTGGATTGGCAAACTCTTTACACAACATTTTATTCTTTTGAAAGCATAAAAATAATCTAATTATACTCCTTATTTCTCCCTGAACCCAGATTAAACAGTTGAGTTCAGATGTTTCTCTACCTAATCTACTGTCTGTTGGGATTAAACTGTCCAATAGACTTTCATTCTCTAAATTCTACAACAAAAATTTAAAAGCAGCCAAGTCAAGATTAAGCTGTTTGACTTGCTGTATTCTATGGCATAAAAACAAGCTGCACATAGACATTATTTTGCAGAAAATTAAATCAAAATGGAAGGCTTAAGATCTGAAAATTGAAAGTACTGCCTTCTCTTTTTACAGCTCTGTTTTAACTCTTGTTTTGAGCTGTCTTTGCCTTTTCTTTCTGGTTCAGATTTTAGCTGATTAGAACCAGATTTTTACATCTCTTGACTCAATATTTGAAGCAGATTTGAGTCATCTCTCTTTGAAACTTAGGTTCAGGTTTTGAACATGTTTGAACCTTTAATTTCTATCCTAATCTACGTACTGATAAGCCAAGTTTAAACAGTTTGGTAAATCAAATTCTCTATCCTATCAGCAGTAAATTCAAAAGCTAATTAGTCAAGATTAGGCTGTTTGACTAACTAGAAGTGTGTTTTGGAGGAGTGGCATTTGAGCTTGCACACTTTCAGATTTTTTCTCTCTTTTTGGCATGGGGCTTTGCCTTTCTGGTTTTCTTTCGGCCCTCTTTTGTTTCTTTTCTTTGTTTTTTTTTATTTTTGATTTTTGTAACCTTGAATGCAATGATGGATGAAATATTTATAATGGAAAAAGATAAAAGGCTCCAAAACATATTATGAATCAAGAGAAGTAATTTTTAAGCATCCTGCCATTGACAGGACCCCCAAACAACTCTGTTCCATCCAACTCTTGTAAGTAAAATACATTGTTACTAGCAGCTGAATGAATAGAGTAAGGGCCAAGCCATAAATTATCAAATTTTCCATGCTTGCCCTTTTCTTCCCTCCTTGAGTCCCACTTTAAAACGTTGTCCCCAATTTTAAAATTGCTGGCCTTTGTTCTTTTGTCAAAAAGCTTCTTAACACTGTCTTGTTTCTGTAATGCTTTGTTATAAACCTCCTCTCTGGTTTGCTGAAGATGAATGGTCTGGTTTATTCTTCTAATCATGTCATTATCTTCAGTCTGCAACTCCTGGATCAACTTCATAACTGGTACACCAAGGCTGTTGGGAAAAATTGCATCTGTACCATACACAAGCTGGAAAGGTGACATACCAATAGATTTCTTCAAAGTCAATCTATCGGCCCAAAGTACATGGACCAGCTTTGTGTCCCAAGACTTTTTGTTGTCCTCCAACAGTTTCTTGATTATGTTCACTAAACTTTTGTTTGAGGATTCTACAAGTCCATTACCTTGAGGGTAATAGGCCGTGGAATGCCCCAAGGTTATGTGATATTTATGATAGAACTCGACCATCCTCTTTGACCCAAATGCTACTGCATTGTCAGTGATAATCTTGGTAGGACAGCCAAACCTAGAAAGAATATTAGTTTCCATGAATTTTATGATAATGGAATCATTGGCTTGCCTACAAGGAATGGCCTCTATCCACTTAGTTAAGTAGTCTGTGGCAGTGAGAATCCACTTATGCTGGGCAGAAGATGGTGGATGTATTTCTCCTATGAAGTCAAGTCCCCACTGTTGAAAAGGAGCTTCAACAGTGATTAGATGCAGAGGAAGGGGTAACAATTTTATCTTGCCTTCAAAAAGTTGACATTTATGGCAAGTAGTGGTCATCTTGTGTATATCATGAAAAAGAGTAGGCCAATAGAAACCAACCCTCAAAATTTTGTTGGCTGTTGCCTTCCAAAAAAAATGACCCCCACACTCTCCTTCATGGAATTCCTGTTTAACCTTCTCTGCATCAAACTCAGGCAAACATTTAAGCAATAGACCACTTGCATTTTTCCAATAAAGACATTTATCAATAATGCAATAGTTTACTGCTTTTAACTTTAGGAACCTTGCCTTTTTTTTTGATAAACCAGGAGGTGTATTCATATTAAGCAAAACATAAACAATATCAGCATACCAAGGAGAATGCATGAAATGATTTTCAACCATGGGAGTTGAGAACTATTCTTGGTCATTCAAAACATTAATCATATTAATATCAAGAACTTCACAGTTGCTTTCAACCATCAACCTAGCTAGACCTTGGACTTTGATGAGTTTAGTGGGTTTTATCTCCAAATCATATTCAAGAATAACAACAATCCACTTACCTCTCTTACCATTTGGGTCCTGGGTTAGAATGTCTTTAACAACTGAATTTGGGACAAAGGCAATGATGTGTGAGTGAAGGATGTATACTCTGAAGTCTTTCAAAGCTTTCACCAAAGCGAAAGCTTGCTTTTCCGTTATGTTATACTTCAAAGGGGCATCCCTCAATGCCTTGCTAAAGAACGCAATGGGCTGCTCTTGTCCTTGTGGATTTTTCTGTAAAAGGACAGCAACAATGGTATGTTCTGATGCAAATGAGAAAATATAATTTTTTTTTGAAAAATCAGGACTTATAAGAACTGGTGTTTTGGTTAAGGCTTGTTTCACCAGCTCAAAGGACTTCTTTGCTTCCAAGGTCCATTTTACCCCTTGCTCCTTCTTCAACATTTTTGTGATATTCCTAAGGAGCTCAGCCAAGTTGGGGATGAACCTTCTCAAAAAGTTAATCTTTCCAATGAAAGATTGCAACTCCTTGATGTTTCGAGGATGAGAGATTTGCAATATAGCCTCAATCCTCTTGGGATCTATCTTAATACCCTCTTCTGAAATAATGTGCCCAAGAAGTTTACCTTCTTGGAGACCAAATAGTGTCTTCTTAGGGTTTAAAGATATTCCAAACTTTCTGCATTTCTCGAAAAATTTTCTTAGATGTTCTAAGTGTTCTTCATCTGTTTTTGAAAACACAGTGACATCATCAAGGTATATAATGATGAAGTAGCCCAATTCTTCCGAGAATTCTATGTCCATGGCTCTTTGAAAGGTTACTCCAACATTCATTAGACCAAAAGGAATTTTCACATACATGAAAGTGCCCCAAGGTGTAGTAAAGGATGTCTTTAATTGATCAGCAGGGTGAACTAAAACTTGATTGTACCCTGAATAGCCATCTAGCAAATAAATTCTTTTAGACCCTACCACCCTTTGTAAAATATGATCCATCTTGGGTAAAGGGTATTTGTCTTTTAATGAAGCTTTGTTTAAGTCTCTAAAGTCTATACAAAGCCTGATTTCTCCAGTTTTCTTCCTAACAGACACCAGATTAGAAACCCACTTATAATATCTAATAGGGACAATAATACCAGCCTCATACATATTTTTAATCTCCTTCTCAACCAAAGGAAGCTGTACAGGGTTTATTCTGTGCAGTTTTTGTTTGAATGGTTTTTGGTTTTCCTTGAGAGGGATTTTATGCTGTATTATTTCAATGTCATAAGACTTAAGATCTTCGTAACTCCACGCAAAAACATCAGAAAACTCTTTGAACAACTCTATGTATTTGATTTTAATATGAGCTGGTAAATTTTTAGACAGTTTAATCATTTTCGATTTTTCCTCACTGCCTATATTGCATTCCTCCACTTCAGTCTCCATAGGTTCCAGTTTAGGCTTTTTGGCCACATCATTAAAATCAAACAACTCTTCTAAAGGTGTTAGACCACTCGGCAAACTTTCATCTTTAGAGTACAGAGTTTCTAATTCTTCTACTTCAAACCCTGTATTCATTTCTGTTTCATTTTCAAGTTTGCTAGATAATAGGTTTACATTGGCAAGTTCAGGACACGGTTCTTCTTCACCAAGAAAATTTTCTTCACTGCAGACTGTATCATAGTCTGAGTCCGAATTGTTGGGTTCGAATTCATTTCTGAATTTCATGAAGTCTTCTATTTGTTTGTCATTGTCAAACACCTGCCAATACTTCTCATTATCAGGCACGGAGGGTCTAAATCTTATTTGAGTTGTATAGTCTTTGGTTTTAAATGGTGTTAAGCATGTTCTAGCTGCAAAGGCTAAATTGTGGGCAGCAATATTTTCTTTTCTCGGGACAAACATGAGCTTAGACTCCTCAAACATTTTCAAAATATCCATGACATCGTTCCGATAGGCCCTAAGTCTGGGATGGTTGGCATTATACTCCCCATTGACTTGCCTAATGATTAACTCAGAATCCCCGTGTACATTGATTCTTCTAGCTCCTAGCTTTTTCAACAGGTTTAAGCCTAATAGCAGGGATTCATATTCGGCTATGTTATTGGAACACTGAAAGTTTAAATTGCATGAAATGCATTATGCGTGGTTGTTTTCAGTGTTAGTAATCCAAACACCCGCACCAGCATTAGTTCTAGTGCATGACCCATCGAAATACATACTCCAGAGAGGACCATTTTCAGTTTCTTTTGTTTGGTGAATGCCCTCTGTATGATTTGATTCCTCAAGTTTTTCAATATGTTGAGGAATGTTTTCTTCGTTTTCAAGCTTTAACAGCAATGGACTTATG